>LZPB01000036.1:0-102784 GCA_001676865.1 Ceratocystiopsis minuta
TTTTTCTTCTTTTTCTCTTTCTGCTCTGCTTTCTTTCCCACATGCAGCCTGACCGCTCTTTCTCCCTGCTTCTCTAGCCGCCGGTCCAGCGTACTAGGGCACCAACAAAAAAACCCGCAAGGCGGTGGACTGTCATCGCGATGGAAGAGAGCAGAAACGTTGGCAGAGGGTGTCGTGAGAAGTCGCGCAGCACCCCACCCTGCTCTGCTTCAGCTTCCCCCCCTTTGCCTCCTTCTCCTAGAATTTCCTTTTGCGACTGGCTTGCTCCTGCCTCCCACGCTGCCTCCCACGCCGCCGCCCGCGCTTGCCTCCCGCGCTTGTATCCCACGCGTGCCTCCCACGCTTTCCTCCCACGCCTGCCCCTTGCCACTTTCCTAAACGGGCAACCTCCAGACGTATACCCCATGAAGCACCTGCAGTATTGGGTAAGAAGTACGGTGTTGTGCGGTCATGTGACGAAACAATGGCCCTACGAAGTATCGATGCAGCCAAGGGAGCGCACGGAGCTCTCGTGATCTCCTGCGTAAGCGAATCGGGAGAACAGCCGTGTTCCTGCCTTGGATACTCCATTTTTCTGGGCGGACTTCCGGCGACAGCCGTTTCAACAAACTGTTCACAGACCGAAAAGCCAGTTTCCCGCAGGGCTCGAACCGTTGATGTGCGTCAGCGGAGAAGGCTTGCCGGGCACGATACGACGCAATACAGACTGGCCCCTGGAACTAGCCTGTTTGACCGCCAGTCGCCGAGCAAACCGGCCAGTCTGGCGGCCTCCGTTCCGTTTTCTTCCTGTCTCTCACTTTTTGTGCTCTCATCGACACTCTTCGGCTGCAAATGTCGATTGCCGAGGATACCCTTGTCCTCTGTGCAAATGCTGCACGGAGTATCTCAACCGTGCCGCCCCCGGTCGACAACACGCTGAAGATGCTGCCCAGGGGACAGGGACCCATACTCGGTGTACAGAAATACGGAGCCGTTGGCGGGGCGGCCCTGTCTGCTCGGACGCAATAAATCGCTCCGGAGACAGACTCAACATCAGATGACGCAACAAGCGCCCAGGGGGGTCTCCCCAAGCAGAAAACAAGTATCTTGCAGAGAAGAACCGGAATCTGTCGGTTTGCCACTTGCCCACTTTGATGCAGCACCTGTTTGCTGCTGCATTCTCCTTGGGATACGTCGCCCTTTCACAGAGGTGCTGCTCAGCCGCAGCGGCGGAGCGCTAGGAAGCCGTGCTGCGTGTGCGTGGACAAAGTATGTATGCCCTGGCCGCAGCCGGGTCGCTGCTCTTGACCGCCGCTCTGACCGCCGTTCTCTGACCGCCGCTCTGACCGTTGTTTTGACCGCTGCTCACTGATCGTCTGTCCTGACCGCTGCACGGGCATGACGGGAACCCCATACTACGGGTGTGGTGGCTCGAGCTCTGCATGCATGCATGCATGCATGCGGCGCCATCGGAGGGGGGGGGGAGCCTGGCTGCTACTAATACCTAATACAACGCAGTATTACGTCCAATGCCGGACTGCACATCATCCTTCGGTTCCGACGCCGCTCCACACGCTCCTGTCGCCTTACGGGAGGATTACGAGTACGAGGGCCATGCACGGACGCTCGCGGCCGTCTCGCCTTGGGCGCTGGGCACACCCGGATTGGCTCCCTCGTCCCTGTATTGGTCATGCACGCCGCGTGCTGTATCACATTTCGAGGCATTTTCTTATTTTGCCCGTGAGGGTGTAAGAGGGAACGCACCCGAACGTCGTATTAGTCGTTCTCTCTCCTCTTTTTTGCGGAGTAATCTAATATAATCTAACATTGATTCACACAAGCCTCACGCACCCCCCCCCCCCCCCCCCCTGCGGTTTCTGTATCCTTGTTCCCTCCCTGCTATCTTCAGCAAATTGGGTGTGCGGCGCCAATACAGAGTACTCGTACGGAGTACGAAGCACGGCGTGTGCATGCACGGACAACGGTCTTGCGACAAAAAGACCGCCGCTCAGGAACGGAAGAAAAAATGGTTTCTGGCGGAATGCGCCGTGGACGTACCGCGGAAGTTTCTTAACTGCCAGAGCGTATGAAAGGACCGCGAACGGCAGTTAGTTTTTCTTCTTTTTTGGTTGTCTTCCTTTGATTTTGTCTGGCCAGAAAACGAGGACCCGCTCTGGCCGGACTCATGCAAGTCACTTGGAGATCGTGGCCCCAAAAGAAATGAACGGCGACCTTAAGAGTCTTATCCGCATGCATGTTTGCCCTTTTTCCGTAGCCACCTCTTTCAGCCCCCGGCGTATCTTACTCCGTACTCGTAGGACAAGGCACCGCCCCGCGGGATTCCGTTCTCGTCATACAGATGGCAATCTTATGGCATTTTCTCTTTCCTATGTTCAGGTGTGCCAATTTTTTTTTCCTTACAAAAGCAGGGCCCTGCCGTCTTAAACAAGGTCCCGTGCACGGTGTGGCTTTTCGTGATGACCACTCTTTCGAAACACTGCCCCGATAGCGGTGTGAGATACACAAGCCTTCTTTTGTCCTCATGCCGGCGCCACGGGCATCCCGCAGTGACGCCAATGTAGGGGGCTTGTTTACGCGTGGCAGACGTGCGCACGAACATAATTTTTATACACGCCCTCTACACCGCACTCACAGCCCTTTCTCGTTTACCTCTCCTAGAAGGTCCGAAAATCGAGAGATATGGACAAAGCAAGGACGTCAACAAAGGAAAGCAAAGTCCCGCGGGAGTACCAGAAGATTTGGAATCTACGGAGTATGCTGCGCCCCTCTTGGCCTCTCGAGTATCGTACGAGCTCTCACCGGGGAGCCTTCCGGGATAGTCGTGTTTCGAGGCTGCATGACAGTCCGCTGACCGGATTGATGCCTTACCGCGGCCGCGGGAACGATGCCGTTGCGATGGAAAATGGGCTCTTGGCAGCGCGATGCACACAGGAATCAAACCCTAAAACCAGCAGAATAGTACGAGTAAGAAGAAGAAAAAGTCAAAGACTGCACAACCCAGCCCAACGAGGCGCTAATGCAACCAACCTTGCATGATGGACCTGCGTATTCCTCCTCCGTACTCCGTATTTTCCAATCCGACGCTGTGGGCGACAGGCGCGGCCACCGTTTCGGCCGCAGGAAGCCAAGAGCATGTGGTGTGGATCATGTGCTTTTGCGCGCAGGGTGGGCACGGCGCAAGATGCGACGCAAGATGGGGTGCATACTCCCGTACTGCGCATCTCACCCGACGACGGTGAACGACCGCAGGACAGGACCACGTCTCCGGGCTCAGTCTGTCGGGGGCGGGGGCGATTCTTCTTCCGGACAATCCGTAGGGAAAAGAAAGACGGCCAACTACCCCGAAGCAGCAACCCCGAGTATTTACACTTTTCCCTGATCGGCTTGCGGGTTGGGCGTCAACGCTTCGTCGCGGATGTGCCTAACATGCTAGACCCTGACGGGCTGCGGTCCAGGGCGGAGCCGGAATGGAGCGCGGTACGGAGTACTTCCTCTGTGGACTGACCTTACGAGTACGGAGTACGGGGAGCAGGGCAAGCCGAGAAACGCGTTCTCCTCTGTGGGGTGCGCACTGCAGATCGCGCCCGTGGCCGATCTCCCAAAACGAAACAGTCCGCGTGAAAGACTCGCCGTCGCCAAAAAAAATCGCCCGCGCAGACCAGGTCCCTAAAAAAAGAAAAAGAGGAGAAAAATGCAAAAGCCGAGGAGAGCTCGTCGAGGCCTGACCACATCCCTCTCCCGTCTCTAGTGTCGGGCCGATCTGCAGCGGGTTTGGCAGCGGATTTTCCGGCGGTGTGGCCGATGCTGCGCGTGCTGGAAGGATTCGTACGGATACTTCCTGTTTCGTTCACGATGTGGACGGTTTTGGGTGACGAAGGAGACCCTCCTTCCCTTCTTGAATCGAAGTAAGGGCGCTTGCGCAGCAGCAGCAGCAGCGCGCACGGCGTGCGGGCGTCTGCAGACACTGCCTTGCATGGGTTAGGTCCCTCAGCCCTGGCGTGGGCTCCGCAGCGTTGGGCAGCAGACGGCAGCGACGGAAAGGGAAAGAAAGAGCAGGGCTAAGGACTCTAGGTCCGTTTGGGGGGGGGGGGGCGCGGTCTTGCCGGATCGTTCCTTCTTTCAGGGCGGACCAACCGCCATTTGCCAACGGCGGCGCTTGCCAAATTAGAGGCAGGGCGAAAAAAGCCGGCTCTTGGGTATTGATTGCATCTTACGGAGTAAGTTACCCCCACCCCTAAACCACACAATTCCTGGCTCGACTTTCTTGGTTCGCCATTTCCCCTCGCCCGCCTCGAAATCCCCCCCCCCCCCCCCCCCAATACCCCCGGCCCTCGATTGGTCCTCTTTGCGCGAAATAGACGCAGAGATGTGACCCCGACACGCACAGCGACCAGGCGCTTGTCCTGCTTCGTCCTTTGGTCACGGGAGAGAAAAGGTCGTATTGAGACGGTGTGCGTGTGTCGTCCTGCTAACGATACGAGGCGTACGAGTACTCCGTATCTTGGCCCCCCGGTACTTGCGGAGACGCCTTCACTATGGAGCCTACGGAGTATCTCCGGTCATCTCTGTGTGGAGATCCAGCAAGGCGAGAGTCTGGTTCCGTACGAAGTATCCTACGGAGTACTCTTGTGCGCAGCAGTCCAGAAGAGAGAAAAAAACAGGAAGTTGATGGGGCCAGCAACAAGATTCGGACTCCTTACTCCGTACTCCGTACGCGTGAGCCGGTCAATGACACAGCAGGGTTTGAGCGTGGTCGTTTTTTGCCCCCCCTTCTTCCTCCTGTCCCCTCCTGGACTGCATCCCTGTTCCCGGACGGAGAACCAGCGGTACGGTGCTCGGAGACGCTGGCGCTCTCATTTTGTGACCTATCACATGGGCTGAACAGTCAGCACAGCGAATGAGCAGCACAGGAACCGGAACAGCAACCGAGGGCCAGATCCTTTTTGCGAGGCGAGACGGACGCATAGTGCCGCACATAGTCCCGACGTCCCGCGTTCGCCTTGTTGCGGGAGGCTGTGTTGTTCCGCTTGCCCCTGCTTGTGCTTGGTCCCTTTTTGCGCTGCCGTGCGAAACACGGCACGCTCCTCCCACCAAGACTTACACAGGCGGCACGGACGGATGGAGCTATCTGGCGATGGGGGGGGATGTGGCACAGCCGCTTGCCGGCTTCCTGTGCAGAAACAACCTTGATTTATGACAGACAGGCCAGCGAGACACGGGCGTGCAGGAAAGTGACAGGTCTGGCCCTCCCTCCTCTTTGTCGGCCGGCACGGTATGACCTGGCGACGCAGAGGCGGCACAGACAGACACAGGCATGCACGCTCCCGCGCCGGAGCAACTTGCGTCGTAGCAACAACCTCGCTACGCTACGGCGCACCAAGGCTGACGCGCTTTGTTCATGCAAGGCCAGTTGCGTCTTCCGCGCGCCGGTGCGCCCCCGCAAAAGGGTCGACTTGGCAATACACGGAACGACGTCTCTGTGCGATATGAGTACGGAGTACTCCGTATCTTACGAGTACGAAGTACGAAGTATCTTACGGAGTACTCGTAATGGCTACGGAGTACGTTTGTATCCACTGCGGTTCAGTAGGGCGTCGTGAGAACACGTCTGTTTCGCCTTGCTGCAAAAACCGGGTCACGCCCAGACAGCAGCCAAGCAAGAGAGCGAGTGCGCGTGCGTCCTTGGCGGTTCCGTTCGTTCTGCATCGGCGTCTGCAGCAACGGGTCTCGGGCGGACGCCGACAGGGACAGGGGCTGTCGGCCAGCTTCTGCAAAGGCCGTTCATTTCCACCAAGCCTACGAGCTACGAGATGGATCAGCACGGCCGCCGTCGACGGGACGGGGAGGCCAGCCCAGGCACATACGCGTACGGAGTCAGATACGATCCTTACGAGTAAGACAGCGTATCTTACTTGCTCATCTCAGAGGCCGCGCCACCCGCTGCATCGGCTGCAGCGCCACACGCCACACGCCACACGACATCCCGACGCACGCCGAAAGCGGCTGGCTAGGCTGGCGGCGCTCACAACTGACGGCTCACAATTCCCCCATCACATCTCGTGTCGACCTCGCCTCGCGTGGGCCGAAAACACGCGTCGCACCGCGAAGGAATTCGATGCGTGCGCCAAATACTCCGTACGGAGTACGAGAAGGACAATGCTGGGCCCCGGCGTCGGCCCCTGTACCCTGCTCATTTCCGCCGACTTACACGCTATTGCTGGCGCCTCCCCTTCCCCTTTCTGTCCGCCTCCAAGGCACGCGCCCGCCCACTAGCGAACTGCCGACAGACTATTCGTCCATCCTTGCCTGTCGGCTGCCCTGCACAGGACAGCCCGAGGCCGCAGATGGAGACAGATGGGCCCTGCGGGCGTTTAAGTCTCTCCGCGCCGCCCCGTGTCCCGTGCAGAGGGACGTCGTCAGTCTGCAGCGTCTGCAGCAGTCTGGCATCCGGCTGTCTCAAGGGATCACACACAGCGCCCCCGCCGCGGCGTTTTGAGCGTCTGCAGAGGCCGACAAAGGTCCTTGAGGACCATGCCACGGGATCAACATGAGCAAAACAGGGCGGGCTCTAAGGCATTCCCGCGGCCCTGGCACCCCCCCCCCCCCCCCTCGTTCCTCCCGTGCACCGTTCTCGCCGCAACACGCCCTACGGTACTTTTCCTTTTTCCTGTTCCTTTGTCTTCTCTACAATGACCTTCTTGTGGTCGGTGCTTCTTTTCCAAGACCTCCACTACTCCGGATCAGGTCAAAAAGAGCAGGATCCCCAACGGCAGCTGGACGATGTGCACCGGCAGACATTGCCACCCCCCTTTTTCTACCCGTTTATTCTTATTCGGCTTCTTTCCGTTCTTTTTGTCCTTTTACTCTATTCCGTGCTCCTGTCCTCCCCACCCCCCTTTCTGAATAACTCATCTAGATGTCTATTGCTCCGCTCCGGCTCCGAGGTTCTCGTCCACTGGCTGCACAAGGCTTCGCTTCCGCCCGGTAACTGGTCGGGCAGCCCGGCTTCATCTCGTTCTCCCTTCCCGTCCCTTCAGCACATACAGACGAGGCAGCAAACCGGCCTGTCACTGCCAACCAATGCAGGAGATATGACGCACCCACACCCACACTCCTACGGAGCGTCCGTCATTTTGTTGCGTGAGCGGCTTGCATACGGAGTAGAGCTCACGTCGCCATATAAGCGTGCTCTATACTACTACCTGACCGTATCTTCCATTGTATCTTATGTCGTACTGCGTACTCCCGTATACTTCGTCCCTGTATCGCACCTCGAACCCGCTTGGGCGGGGGGGGGGGGGCGACCCCTGTCCTGGTTGTCTGTAATACGGAGTATTCGTGTGAGATACAAGCTGGATGTACTGCATACTATTTTCTTTTTCCCTTGCTATTATACCCTACATGCCTTATTTTTTTTCTTTCTTCCTTTTTTATCCTGCCTTTTTTTTCACGGCCCAAGTCTCCTCCCCTTCCGAACCTCACTTTTACCTCTGCTCTTCTTTCCACAGGCCCGATCCTCTCCAGCCTGCTCTGTCGGGCTCACTCCCAAACGAACAACGCCAACGGGAAGCAACAGCACCCGATCGACGGTTAAGACCGCCGCTGCACCTCACGGTTCTACTGCAGCTGCTGCCACGGAGGTCGATGGGTGTGTTTCTCCGGTCCGAGTAGACACCCTGCGCCCGACCTTGTCCTACCACCGCTGTCTCTCTTCCTTCCTGTCTTGCCTCTGCAGACCGGGAATTGGCATCTCGGTGCTCTCTCGTCGTTCAGCTTGTTCAGCCGCCAGTCCTCTCTTTATCTTTTTTTTTTCTCTGCTATTTTTTGCTGCCCTTTTCTGTTTTCTTGATCATTCGGTGTTGCTTGAGGCTTGGCTCATAACAACCACCTCAGTACTACCCTGTCAACCCTGTGTGCTTGTTGGGAGACTACTCTATCTTGTGCACACCCCCCCCCCCCCCCCTTCCCTCCCTCCTTCCCAAACATCCCGCCCCTACCGACCAACTCTGGGCAAGACGAGTTTTTTTGCAGACCGCTCTTGTTTTCTTTTTTTCTTCTTCTTGTATTTCAGTCTATTTGTATGCCCCCTTTTTTTCCGGAGCGCCGCACGACAACCGTTGCATCTGTCTCACAGCGAAAACAGCCAAGAGCTTTCCATCCTGGAAAAGTCGACCTTGCGTTCCAGCAAGCCTGCAACGACAAGCCAAGCCAGCCTTCAGTGTCACCATTTATCTAGATAAAATTCCCACTATCGGTGCTGGCCCATCGTCCCCATCTCCTTCGGGGTTTTTGTCTCATTTAGGGCTTTCTTCTCGTTCTTTTTTTTTTTTTTTTTTTCCTTTCTTCCCCTCCTCCTTCCTCCTCTCTTCTTCGCCTCCGGGGTGGCTCTAGGCAGACGGATCGACGTCGACGGCAGCAACACACCGACCACGGCCCACGTCACAGCAGCCACGGTGGCCACGACGGCGACGCCCTACCTGCCGGGCAGCTTGTTTCCGGGAAGGACGGCGGTCTGCGGCACTTCTCTTTTTGCGGTTGCCACGACGGCCGCTGTGCTTGTGGATGCGGCTGCGGCAACGACGGTCGGCCCACCACGGCCCGCGAACAACGACCACGCGGCCTCGCCTGCTGCGCCACAGAAGAGGCGACGCGACAGCAGCAACGAGAGGCGCGCCGTCCGACAGACGAGCCTCGACAGACGAACGGGCAGCTGCGGCAGTGAAAGCAGCAGCAACGGCAGCAACGGCAGCAAGGACAACAGCTGGTATAGCCGCAGCACCAGCACCACCACGACCGGTCCATGCCCTGGTCTCCGGGACTGGGACCACCTCCTAAGAGACGAAGGGGAACAGCCGCTTTCCATGAAACGAAAGGGGCCTGCGCCACGTCCTGCGTCTTCGTCCCAGCCGTCGCAGCACTCCTCGTCGCCGGCCAGAGAGGAGGCCCTCCACAGCGCGCCCGCCTCTGCCACCGCGGACCTGCCCTCGCCCGTCCTCCACGCCTCGCCGCCCGGGACCCCGCGTCGCCTGCGCCACCGCTATGATCCGGCCGGGACTCCCCGCCATACGCCCTCGGCCGAGCAAGGCAGCAGCAGCAACATCAGCAGTAGTGCTGCCAGTACCAGCAGCCGCAAGCCGCAGGCAGGAAGACCGCCCGCGAAGCGCAGGGCCCGCCCCCCCTCGAGGAGCAGCGGCAGCAACGGTGGCGGTGGTGGTGGTGGCGGTGGCGGCGGCGGCGCGCAAACACCTCCAGCGGCAGCGGAAGGAGAAGCGGCAGCAGCAGCAGCAGCAGCAGCACAGGACGAAGACGCCATGGACACAAGGCCGGACAGCGGCGCCGCAACGACAGAGGCCCCGACAGCACGACAGGCGAAAGCAGAAGAACGACAGTCAGACGCAGAGCCGCAGCCACAACAGCACCCGGTCAGCGGAGAGGATGGACCGCAGGGACAGAAGCAAGAACAGGAGCTGGAACCAAAGAAGGAGCAGCAGGAGCAGCAGGAGCAGCACGGGCAGCGACAGCACGAGCAACAGGGACCAGTGCAGCCTCAGCCTACTCCCTCGCGGCCATTTGATGTCCAGAACATCCTCAACCAGACAGATGCTGCCCATACGACGGATTTCCCTGCAGCGGCGACGACGGCCAGAGCGGCGGACGAGATGTCTTGGGGGCCGGCTGGCGAGGGAAGCAGCGCGGCCCAGCAGCATGGCACCGATGCATCGCAGCCGCTCCCGAAAACCCGGCGGGGGAGCCGAAACAGCCCACCCCTGCGCAGCAGCTATGGGCAGCTTCCAGGTCAACGGCCCGTCCCCGGCCCCGGCCCCGGCCACACATATGACCCGTACAGCCAGACATCGCACAGTCCAGCCTATGCGGGCCACTTCGGCAGCGGCCAGTCCATCCTCCCGGCACCGGGCCCGCCGTCGGCAGCACCGAGCCCGTCCCTCGCCATAGTAACCCCCAGAGGCAGTCCACCGGACAGCTACGCGGTGCCGGCGGTGGCGGTGGCGGTCTCTTCCCCAGGCCCTGGCCGTGGCCATGACCGGGGCTATGGTACGAGCTCCCCTCCGCCGCCGTCGGGGGGGCCGCAGAATCAGCCGGCACGACTGCCGCCCCTGCAACGAGCTGCGTCCTCGCTCGCGGCACCACGGCGCATCCTGACGCCACGGTCCCCGCGCCGGCCGAGCCAGGGGCGCGCGCCATCCCTGTCCTCGTTTGGCCCACTGCCCCCGCAGCAGCCGCAGCCGCCGTTTGGCCGGGGGGGCGGCGCCGGTTCGGAGGCGCCGCCGCCGGCTCCACCGATCCCCCCGACGCTGCTGCCGCCAAGCCGAAGCGCGCCCACTCTAGCCCCCCATCCGTCGCCGTATCCGTCACCGCAGCAGACGGCCTTTTCCAGCAGCGGCGGCGGCGGCGGCGGCGGCGGCGGCGGCAGCAGCGCATCCGGTCTTCCCGTGCCGCTCGGGCCGCTCGGGCCGCCCCGCGCCCGAACCCCTTCTGGTCATCGGAGCACGACACCGTCCTCGCTTTCTCATCCCTTCTTTGCCCCCCAGGGCGCCGCGGCCAGCGGACCCGGCCTTCTGCCGGGGCAGCAGCAGCAGCAGCAGCAGCAACACCGCGAGTACAATGTGCCCGAGCAGCAGCAGCGACCGCCGCCGGCGCTTCCTCCGATGGGGCCCACGAGCTGGGAGCGCCAGCCGCCCCTGCAGGGCGGGTACGGGGTCTCCACGCAGCGCGGCCGAACGATATCCGCCGGGGCCGGGGGAGGCGGTGGCGGGGAGGGACCGTCCTGGTCTTCAATGTTTGGCTCGGGCCCGGGTGCGACGGCGGCGGCGGCAGGGGGGCGGTCGGTTTCGCTATCGGAGGGGCAGCAGTTCATCACGATCACGCCGTCGGTGGGCGAGGAGATCCACGTGCCGGTGGACGTGCACCAGGCGTCGAAGCAGGCGGACGAGAAGCGGCTGCGCAACGCGGGCGCGTCGGCGCGCTTCCGGGCGCGCAAGAAGGAAAAGGACCGCGAGGTGCAGATGGGCATGCAGCGCATGGAGTCGCAGAACATGGCGCTGCAGAAGCACATCCGCGAGCTCGAGGCCCAGCGCGACTTCTACCGCAACGACCGCAACCGCCTGCGCCACCTGATCGCCCAGCAGCAGCCGGGCCTGTTCGGCGACGCGCTGGCGTCCTCGCCGCCGAGCCCGGCCGTGTCCAGCGCCTCCTTCAGCACGAGCTCGCTGTTTGCGCCCGAGGGGAGCCCGTTGGCAGCAGGCGGCGGCGGCAGTAGCAGCGGAGGCGGCCAACGGCAGCCGCTCGAGTCGCAGCCGCCTCTTGCCGCGGCCCCTGCACCGCCGAGCTATGCTCTCTCGTCATCGTCGGCGGCAGCAGCAGCAGCAGCAGCAGCAGCAGCAGCCGACCCGCGCTCCGGTGTCGAGCGGCCGGCACAACGACGACGAACCGATGCCGGGCCGTCTGCCGGTGCCGAGTTCTACATGCGCGCATACAACACGGCGACGACCTCGACCGCGACAGCCCCAACGACATCGGCCTCGGCATCCTTGCCGCTTCCCATGGCCCACACTGGCGGTGGCGGCGCCGGCGGCGGCTTTGGTGGCATGGGCGCCGGCGCCGGCGGGATCCCTCCGTCGCGAAGGGGCCCCGGCGGTGGCTCGCCGGACAACACACGCTTGCCGTCGCTGCCGATGATGTCGTCCGCCCTGCCACCGCTGCCGTCGCTGCGGATGGAGGCGCCGGGCGTTGGTGGTGGTGGCGGTGGCGGCTCGCCCGAGGCCGTGTCGGGGATGCTCGCACGTCTGCCGCCACAACAGCAACAGCAGCAGCAGCAGCAGACCTACTCGTACGACCAGCCCCCAGAGGCGATGGCGCCGTCGTGGTCCTCGGCCTATGCACGGCCTCGCCAGATGGCTGGGTGGCCGGCAGACGCGCCGCCGAACGCGCCGGATCCCTCGAGCCTGTCCAGCCCGGCCAACCCGGCATACAACCAGAGCGGCCATCCTCCTGCACGGTAGCCAGCCTCACCCTGGCCCATGCCTCTGCGTCTCTCTTCTTCTCCAATTTTTCCATGTCGCATTCGAACCGACAACCTCTTGTCCTCATCCTCTGGACCTCCACCTCTTTTCCTTTTCTGAAAGTCTCTATACCATCAGCCTCTCGGACCATCATCTATCTGCCCCCGTTTTCTTTTGTCTGGAACTCTTCCCTTGCCCATTTTGTCCCATCGTGTGAATTTTGTCTCTATTTTTTTTTCCGGTCTTTCCTCTAGATACCCTGTTTTGTTTGTGCTCGTCTCAGTTTGTTCAAGAGGTTCAATGTCCTCTCGTTTTCTTATTCCCCATGTCTCAGATTGTTTCTTCCCTTGCTATAGTTGATTTCCTTTTTATTTTCTGATTTGTCTGGTTTTGGGTGGCTCTTTTGTTTTTGCAATTTGCTCTTGCTTTGTTTACGGGGGTTGCATTTGACCGAAAGGGAACACAGAACCTTCGGCAAAGGAAAGAAACGGAAAAGCATGGGACCGGCGGACGGCAAAACCGTCCCAACGGAGAGGAAGGAGTACCAAGACAGGGGGTTTCTCTCGAAGCGAGCAAGGTGTTTATCTGGGCGGGTGGTTTTTATTCTGTTTTTCTCTTGCAGCTGTGCCTTTTTGTTTTCGTTTTTCAACTTGATTGTTTCTCCTGTCTTCCCCGTGACGTGTTTCCTTCTAGTTTGTCCATCTGGTGTTCTGGTGTTGGAAGAAAGACTCGTCTTCCTTTGCTTTCCTCTTTTCGGGTCAGGGTTGAATATAATGTGCAATAATTAATAATAAATTCAAATTCAAATTCAAAATTCAGATTCAATCAAGGCAAAATACATGTGCACGCCGCCAGGCGCGTAGTTGCGGAGACTGCCGGCGCCACCTTTAAATAGATCCTACGCGTCACACGTAAAAGTCCCTATTCATTCCTCCTACATCCTACCCGGCTATACTTTCTAGTATTACTCCTATTCCCTGTTTATTTTATCGGCGAGCATCGACTCGAGCAGCATCACGAGAACAGCGATGTAGCACGGAGTAGTCACGAGTAGTAGAGACACACCTCCGACCAGGGTCAGCTGGGCGCCGCGCAGGATGGCGTCGACGTCGACGGGCGGGATGTCGAGGGCCTCTGATAGAGAGGTCAGCTCGCGCCTGGTTGACTTTTGTGTTTTTTTCCCTGATACGAAGTCACGTGTAACGTTGCGAACACGATCCTTCCTCCAGGGTCCTTAATGCCCCTCCAGGTTTTCGCTGCCAACGTGACCTGACGTTCGTGTTAGCACCGATTCTTGTGCACTCGGGGCGTCCTTATCCGTATTGGGACAGGGTCCACTTTTCAACCTATATCTTGCCACCGCTCTTCAGACGTCATCCTACCATGATCAGACTACGAAAACCATCGCCTTTTCCAGCCATCGCCGCAACGCGTCCCTCTTGGAAGCTTCCGCATAAGCAAACACGACAAGAAATGTCCTCGCGGAGCTGCACGACCGGACGACGTCCATCCTGACGGAGTTCTTTTCACGACGCTCTCCTTTTTTGGAGTCTTAGCAGCACAACCTTTCCTGCGAAACCGTCCTCACACGCACAGCCATGTCGTCCGATAGCAACGGCGGCGGCGAGAAATCGAGCGCACCGCCTGAAAACCCCTCATCCCTCTACTACGGCTTCCCCGTCGACTCGCTCCACGACACGTCTGCGCTCCCCGACTTCGACACCGACTTTCTCGCGCCCGAGGACCTCGACGCCTTCGTCCAGGCGCTGGCCACGCCCGACCCGCTGCAGCTGCAGCCACAGTCGCCCGTGGCCACGACGACGGGTGGCGCCACGCCGGTCGGCGCGCTGTCCAAGCGAAACTCGGCGATATGGGGCACGGCAGCCACGACGGCCGATAACGGTGCGCTCGCCGCGGCCACCGTCGCCGCCGCCGCGACTGTGCCCTCCCTATTCATCTCGGCCAAGAACGACTGGGCGCCGGTCTACGAGCGGGTGCAGCCAGACGCCGGCACGGGCTCGGGGGCTGCCGGGCCAAAGGGCCTAGTTTCGCGGCTTGCCACTGCGGTCTGGCCCCGCTGGGCAAGGGCGACAGCACCGTCGTCATCCACAGCAAGCAGTGACGGCACAACACCACCAGCGGGTGCATCCCGACGATGGCGGCGCGGCCAAAAGTCGCCACAGCAGCAACAGCAGCAACAGCAGCAGCAAAGGCGGAGGGCGACGGCGGCCTCGACGGCGGCCGGCAAGCGGGCGCGGGCCCAGCCGGGACCCGGGCCCGGGCGGCGCACGCAGGACGAGACGCGCGAGGGCTACCTGTACGGGCTGCTCAAGTGGCCTTTTCTGCTCGGGGTGTTTTGCTGGCTGGTGGGCCTGTCGCTGGCGTATCTGCTGACACGCCTGTACATCACTGCGTATGAGCAGTTGGTGACGTGGCGCGGGCGGCGCGAGCAGCTGCGGCACCGGATGCGCAGCACGTCGCGGTACGCGGACTGGGTGGCGGCGGCGCAGGACATGGACGCGTACCTGGGCAACGACCGGTGGAAGGAGGACAACGAGTTTGCCTTTTACGACTTCCGGACGGTGCGGCGCGTGACCGACCAGCTGCGGCGCAGCCGGGTGCGGGCGGAGGCGGCGGAGGCGGCGGCCGTGGCGGCGGCAGCGGCGACGACGACAACGACAACGACGACAGAGCCGGGCCAGCAGCGGGCGCGGGGCGTTGAGGACCTGACGGCGCTGGTGGAGGCGTGCGTGAAGAACAACTTTGCGGGCGTGGAGAACCGACACCTGTACAGCCGGACGTACTACGGGACGAAGAACCTGGTGCAGAGCTTTGTGGACGAGACGGAGCGCAGCCTGGCGTTCCTGCTGCAGACGCGGCAGCTGGACGCGGCGGCGAAGCGGGCGCTGTTCAAGCGGGTGTACGCCAACTACGGGCGCACGGCGCTGTGCCTGTCGGGGGGCGCGTCGTTTGCGTACTACCACTTTGGGGTGGTCAAGGCGCTGCTGGAGGCGGACCTGCTGCCGGACGTGATCACGGGCACGAGCGGGGGCGCGCTGGTGGCGGCGCTGGTGGCGACGCGGACCAACGACGAGCTGCGGCAGCTGCTGGTGCCGGCGCTGGCGGAGCACATCAACGCGTGCAGCGAGCCGCTGCGGGTGTGGCTGCCGCGGTGGTGGCGCACGGGGGCGCGGTTCGACTCGGTGGACTGGGCGCGGCAGTGCGCGTGGTGGACGCGGGGGTCGATGACGTTTCGCGAGGCGTACGAGCGCACGGGGCGGGTGCTGAACGTGACGTGCGTGCCGGCGGACCCGCACTCGCCGACGATCCTGTGCAACTACCGCACGGCGCCGGACTGCGTGATCTGGTCGGCGGTGCTGGCGTCGGCGGCGGTGCCGGGGATCCTGAACCCGGTGGTGCTGATGATGAAGCAGCGGGGGGGCGACGGCAGCGGCGGCAGCCGGCTGGCGCCGTACTCGTTTGGGCACAAGTGGAAGGACGGCAGCCTGCGGACGGACATCCCGCTCAAGGCGCTGAACCGGTACTTCAACGTCAACTTCACGGTGGTCAGCCAGGTCAACCCGCACGTCAACCTGTTCTTCTTCAGCAGCCGCGGGTCGGTCGGGCAGCCGGTGACGCACCGCAAGGGCCGGGGGTGGCGCGGGGGGTACCTGGGGTCGGCGTTTGAGGAGTACCTGAAGCAGGACCTGCGCAAGTGGCTGAAGCTGCTGCGCAACCTGGAGCTGCTGCCGCGGCCGCTGGGCCAGGACTGGTCGCAGCTGTGGTTGCAGCCGTTTGGCGGCACGATCACGATCTGGCCGCAGGCGGTGCGGCCGGCCGACGTGCTGCTGCGCATCCTGGCGGACCCGGACCCGCCGCGGCTGGCGCGCATGCTGCACGAGGGCCAGCAGTCGGTGTTTCCGACGCTCAAGTTCATCTCGAACCGGCTGCGCATCGAGCGGCTGCTGGCGCGGGGGCGGCACGCGGCGACGGCGACGGCAACGGCGGCGGCGGCGGCGGGACGACGGACGGTCAGCGGCCGCAGCAACAACAGCCTGGACTCGATCAGCGACCACGAGCTGCGGCGGCTGGCGCGGCGCGCGCGCCTGGGGCCCGGGCTGGGGCTGGGGTTTGCGTCGGACGACAACGCGACGTCGTCGTCGGACGTGGACGCCCTGCTGGGGCGGCGGTTCGGCGAGGACGGCGAGGCCGACACGGACACAGACACCGACTCGGATACAGACACGGACGATGGCTACGGGAATGTGCGAACGATTCCAGAGGAAGGAGACGAGGCGTTGTAGACCGATCAGCAAGCAAGCTAGAGATTAAACGAATGCAAGATGGCACAATGCAATCAATCGCCGCGGCCTGTCCGTCAAACACCTGTCAAGGACGCACGTCCTACGACGCACAGCAGGCGGTGGCATGCGTGGTTTCACAGAGATCCGGTTTTGTCGACCTCGGTCTTGGCCAGCGTAACATGGGTCACGGAAACAGAACAAAAAAAACAATACTTTCGTTTTATTGACACTAGCCCGCCCCCCTGAAGCGGATAACTCATGAAACGCGTGTGGACCCGTCCGAGGCAGTGCACGCGCGTTGCAATTTTACTACAGGGGAGCTTGTCCAGAGGACCGCGTGCGCTCCGCGGCCAATCCATTCCACAGATGGAAAATAGTTTGTTGCAAACAATGGTCATTCACGATTTACACGATTCTTCACGTTGAGATCCATGCCAACCAAAATATGGGGTAAAAAAGAAGCAACCAAATTCTTAGCGATCTTGAATGAAAATATGGAAACTCCAAAAAATACACAATTAGAAAGAGAGGGAAAAACAGATTCAACAATCGCCAAAGCCCGGCCTAAGAAAAGAAAAAGAGCTGCCTTTGAGGGGGTGCATTCATAAACAAAATTGGCGTAGCCTTCCAGGCTTGGAGAGAAACAAAAACTCAAGGAAGACAATCGGAAGCAGACTCCCAAGGGCGGTGCTTTCGAGATGGTCAACCCCTACCGGCGATCCGCTTATGCCAGGAAGACGGCAAGCAGACCGGCAGCAGCGGCCAGGACACCGGAGAAGGCAACGTTGCCGGCACCAGCCGTCACGACGCTCGAGGGCGTGGTGTAGGCACTGCGTTGTTAGTGACATGTAGATATATAAAATGGTTCAGAATTGAATCTTACCCAGTGCCGGACGGGGCCGACGCAGACGGGACCGAGGCAGACGCCACCGCGGTGGTCGGGCACGGGACCGAGACGGTCTCGTAGATGACGGTCGGGACGACGGTGGTGACCGAGGTCGAGATCGTCTTCACCGAGTAGGTCGGGCAGGCCGCCGCGGGGGTGACAGCCGGGACGGTCAGGGCAGCAGTGCCGGCGGTGCCGGTCGAGGCGGCCGGGACCGGGACGACGGCAGCCGGGGCAGTGCCGGTGGGGACGGCGACGTAGGCAGACGTCGAGTTGGCGAAGGGGTAGACCTTGGTGTTGATCTTGGCCGGGCAGTTGGTGACCTCAGGGCCGCACGAGGTGACGGTCAGGTACTCGGTGCTGTAGGCGGTCGAGACCTCGGTGCCGGCCAGAGCGGCACCAGCGAAGAAAAGGGCAGCGATCGTGAAACGCATGTTGACGGTTGGGGGGGTTGTGAGGGTGGTTAAGGGGTGGGAGGAATGGTGAAGGTTGGTGAGAGTTGTGGTTGAAAAGAGTGACAAAGCAGAAGCTTGGAAAGTTGTTTAAAGAGTGGACGACCGAAGTCAAAAGATTGAGCAGAAGATTGCAGAAGGAAGTTGGACTGTTAGCTGAGGAAAGAAGGAAGAGAGAGAGAGGACGAGAGGAGGAGGACGGCGCGTGTTAAATAGATTCGGCCGCCCAGCCAAAACAAAAAGAAACAACGGCTTTTCTTTCGGCCTGCCCCCCCCTTCCCCCCCCCCAGCCAAGCTCTCCAGCAGCAGAGAGCTCCACCCCCTTTTTTTCCTCCCAGCCTGTTTGGTCGCTTTCCCTGTGTCCTTCATCTCCCAGGCGCGACCTACCGGGCAGGTGCATGCTGGTCTGGGAAATTACACAGCGCTACGCCGCGCTACTGGAGCGCGCCCCAGCGCCCGCCGGCCGCACGCTAATCCAGGGGCAGCACGGCCAGCACGCCCGTTGCCGGGGGCGGCGGCGGCGCTGATTGGTGGGTGGGGTAGCAGGCGTATTGGCAGGAGCCCACTGGGCCTTCATTCGACAGGGACGGCCTGTTGGTGCTCGTCGCCGCCGGCCGAGGCGCTTACCGTACGGGTGAGCAGCAGGAGGGCAATCTCCTGGGATCGACATGGAGAGAGCACACAGTGATGAATGATGATTGCTAGTATCTTGAGTATTACGGAGTACGCGTACGAGTACACTTTACGTACTCGAATGCCAGTCCTTCAGAGACAACTCGCCCTGTGAGACAACGACGTCGACGCTAATGCAGGTACGTCGACGACAAAGTACGTCCTTTGTCTTCCGCGGCGCATCCAGCATGCCAGACAGACATCCAGAACAGACACCGCCTCAGACACCGCTCCAGGGTATCGTATCTTACGAGTACGGAGTACGGATACGGACACCGCCTATTGCAGAGCAATACCCGTCCATGCGCAGGCGCGTTCTACAGCACCTGCCTCCACCTGCAGGGCTTTAATGACCCAGCAACCGGCTCCACCTCTCCTTTCTTCCTCTTCGCTCTTCGCCTCTCCGTGCGCCCTTCTCCGTGCTCGCCATCCCTTTCCGTCCACCCTGCATGGCCTGCCGCAGCCAATTCGCCCCCTTGCATTTCGTCTATTTCGTCCATTTCGTCTATTTTGGACCCCTGGTGGGTAACCAAATACGGAGCATGTCCCTGATCATCTCATTTCAGTCCCGTCTGCGCTCCAGGAGGGCAAAATGCGGTGTGCTGAAGCGGTGGCTGGGGCCAGCGAGTGACATGCCGGGGGGACGACGCATCGATCTGACGAGTAAGATACGGAGTACGCACTTCCGCGTTCGTCCCCGTCGTTCTTGCCGCCGGCAAGGGCGCTCTGGCGATCGCCTTTGGCCAAGGCAGAAGACGATGCGATACGCCACTCCATACGGGAGACTCGAACTCTGTGAACCACTCCGTACGATGCAGCTCGGCGTGCCCCGACGCAGCTTCGCCATCCCGTTCACCGACACATCTGCCAACCCATCCCTGCCCCAGACCCCTTTTGCCTAAATTGCATGCGGAGTCGTAGGGGCCAAACGCAAAGGGGGGGGAAACGGCAGCATCGTGGCCGGGCCACATCGCAGATCCGCTGCGCTGCCAAGCAATCTCATGCTTCTGATGAGGGTGGTATTTATAGCAATTGCTCGTGTGGAACGTTCCTTACACGTGAGCTCAGCGGAGTCGATGCCTCTGAAGCGAGGTGTCGCGATGGGGGCTGTATTACTCGTACTGGTCTTTTCCACACACGGACAAGCATCTAAGCAGAAACACAATGCATCGCTGTACTCGTAGACAGTTCGGAACGTGCATTCAATGCACAGCATGCGCAGACCGATCATGCAGTTCTCTGCATATGCGCGGATATACGGAGTACGGAGGATTACCGCACGAGTTCTCTTACGGAGTATCTTACACCTTACCTTCCCAAAGTGTGGCGGTGCTAGCGCACCACAACCCCCCAAGACAGCCTCGCGCCACAGCCTCACATCTCAGCCTCGTAGAAAACACTCGTGCGTCCCGTCGCCTTTGCCCACGGCGCCTAACCGCATCGCCCTCGTGCCCTTAAGATCTACCGTGGCCGCGGCTCGTTCCCCTTTTGTTTTCTCTCTCTCGTAGTCTACGCCCGGCCAGCGGTGCAGCCGTAGTAGGCTCAGACGGAGACGTGGCTGTGGCCGACTTTGTCTTGTGCCCGTCGGGCCCTCCGCCGCCTTGGTTGCCTACGATCTGTCTTTCAGCCGCCTGTTGCCTTGCGGATGAGTTTTCGTACTTAACGTGTGCTTTTGGTCTTGTTTTTCAGGATAGAAAGGCTGATGCCTGTTTTGTGTTGTTTCTGTGTGTATTTCGATAATCTTTTGATTGGTTTTTATATATATTTGTTCTCATAACTTATATATTGCTTCTCTTATACTGCACCATTCTCTCCCATTTCTTCATACAAGCGATGTCAGTTTAGGCTCAGCATCCGTGTTAAGTATTTTATTCAAACCCAAGACAGAACCGAAAGGAAAATTCAAGGAGTAAGAGAAAACTCCAGAAATCAAAACAGGACTCTCCTCCATCCACGCCTCGGCCACATGGACACAGCGTTACCAGCACCACTTCCCGACCACTCGCCCGCCTTCCGCCGCCAGCTCTGCGCCCGCGTGTCCAAGCGCACGTCCAACTGCCAGTCGCACATGCAGCGCGCCCACGGCGTGCCCTACGAGCGGGCGGCGGCGGCGGCGGCGGCGGAGGCGGCGACTCCTCCTCCTCCTCGTCCCTTGGCCCCGCGCCCCGTCCCCCTGGTCTGTGTTGAGGACCCCACGGAGGCGGCAGTCACGGGCGCCGGCAGGCTGCTGACCCCCGCCCCTGATCCGTTCCTGGACCTGGACCGGGACCTGGACCTGCTGGCGGCCGACGACGCCGTCTTCTTCGAGAGTCTTTATCGCTTTGGCCGTCTCGACGCCGACGACATACCCCCGCCTTCGCCCGCGCTACCCTTCTCACCGCTGGCCTCCCCTCGCTTCTCGCCTGCCCACTGCGTCCCGGGTATCGGGTCGGGAGGGCAAATCGTCGTCTTGGCAGCAGGGAGCAGCAGCCACGCCAACGGCCGCGGCACGAAGCGAGCACGCGAGAGCAGCAGCAGCAGCAGTGACGGCGACGACGATGAAGATGATGCGGCTCGCAAGACCCCCGGAGCAGACGATCCCGGCGGCGGCCGTTGGCCCCGCGGGCCCCCGCGCCAGCGATTGCGCGCCGGCGACCCGGACGACGCCGACGAGGACCACATGCCGTGTCCGTTCCACCTCGCCGACCCGGCCTACTTCTCGCGCGGCCGCACCGAGCGCTTCTCGCCCTGCCACACGCGGCACCGCTACATCTCGACGTTGCTGTGAGTCCGTCCCCCTCCCTCGAAGAGAGTCCCCTGCTCACCTGCTCACCCCTCCTCCCAGCCGCCACCTCGGCCGCGCCGCCCACCGCCTGCACGTCACCGACGCCGCCGCCTCGTCCTTTGGCGTCGTCGAGCACGGCCGCCCCCAGCCGCAGGCCGGCCTGTGCCGCCGCTGCTGGACCGCCTTCCGCGACCAGGCCGCCTTTGACGCGCACGTGCGGCGCGCTGACGGCGGCGGCGGCGGCGGCGGCGGCGGCAGCAGCGGCAGTGTCCGCCACACGTGCTGCGCGCGCGTGTCGCGCAGCAAGCGCGAGAAGTTCCGGGTCGTGCTGGAGACGTTTTGTGCGCCGGCGCCGAGCGGGACAGACGAGCGGGAGGAGAACGACGACGAGGACGAAGATGACGACGACGATGACGACGACGACGATGACGACGATGACGACGAGCACCACGACGAAGAGACTGACGCGAAGACGGACCAGACGCACAGCCCAACGACGTCGCCAGCGCCGACGCCCGCACCGGCCGCCGCTGCACCCGCCGACGACTACGTCCGGCGCAGCGACCTGCTGGCCGTCCACCGCCGCCTGGACCAGCTGGAGGCGTGTCTGCGGGCGATGCATGCTGGGGCCGGGGCGGGTGCCCATGATGCACGACCCGTGTCTGCGGCCACGGCAGCCTCGTCCATTGCCTTTCCCGACGACGGCGTGGCGGCCCCGTTTGTGTTCGAAGACATGGTTGACACCAGCCACTGGGGGCCATAGATCGACCCCCCCTTACCCATAAATAGATACACTCGTATTCCATGCACACTAGACTACTACTTCGTATAGACCAGACGATACACACTCAGCCAAACCAGCTTTGATTCAAGGATGCCATGCATGCTCTCTAGTAAAGACGACAAAAATGCAGACAAAAGACAGACAAAGGAAAAAAAAGGAAACCCGAAGTCCGACCATGCTCTCTTTTGAAAGGCAACCCAAAAGTCCCAACCAGAACCCCGTCTCCAGGAAGGAGGAGACCAAAACGCAAGAGCACATATATATGAAAGGGAACAGGAAGAAGAGAAGAAGAAAGACGAAGAAGGAAGAAGAAAGAAGACAGAAGAAAAAAAGGAAAAAAGAAGAAAAAGAAAAAATAGGGAAGCGTTCAGCACGCACGCTACACACCGTCGCTGTGCTCGTCCTTCCTTCACCTCCGGTCTTGCGAGGGGCTGTCCTCCGGCTTGTCGTTCTTTTCGTCAGTCTTTTCGTCGGTCTTCTCGTTGGTCTTCTCGTCGGTCTTCTCGTCGGTCTTGTTATCATCCTTCTTCTCCTCAGTCTTCTCGCCCTCCTTCTTGTCGTCGCTCTTCCTCGCTCCATCCTCTGGTCTCGCCTCCGGCGTGGGCGTCGGCTCGGGTTCGATAATGTTGCCCTCGTGGTCGTCGCCGTCGCAGCGCTCCCGCTCCAGCTTCATGTCCATGATCAGGCTGACTTCTGGACAGTAGTCATAGATCTTTTGGCGCTGCTCCGGGTTCTGCCACACGTCCTCGTGCAGGTTGCGCCCGCCGTTGGGGATGTGGAAGCCCATCGGCTGCTCAATGTACACGTACTCGACCGCCAGTGCCGTCAGGCCCGACGCGACCTTCTCGTGCGGCAGGTTCATCAGCCGCCGGCCGAACCAGGCGTCCTCCGGCGCCGAGTCGTTGCGGCGCGCCTGGAAGCGGAGAATGCGCTGGATGGCCGAGACCTTGCGCAGCGACAGCCCGCCGTTTCCGGAAAACCGATCGTCGGGGGTCCTGGAGGGGGGTTAGAAGAGAGACAATAAGAGCGGCGGGGGGACAGAAAGAGAACGTACTTGGGTGCGCCGGCCCACGACCACTCCAGCCAGTCGTTCAGACTGGTGGGCGAGTTGGCGCAGAGGATGCTGTCCGACTCAAACTTGAGCAGGTGCTCGACGCCGGGCAGGAACTCGTCGTAGAAGCGCATGTCGGTCAGAGTGCGGTAGACCATCTCCTTGCTGGAGATGTCCCAGGGCGGCGGGAGCACCATCAGGTCGAGCTTGCCGACCACCTGCTGGTGCTGGACGGCATGGGCGCGGCTGATGCTGAAGACGCTGCTCTTGGAGCCGATAAAGACGAAGCGCCAGTCCGGCGGCACCACCGTGATCATGTGGAGGAGGAGCGGCGCCAGGTGCGGCAGCGGCCGCGGCTCGATGAGCAGGGCGACGCGGGAGGCGTTGAAGGCCGACTCGGGCTCGTCGGGGATGGCCCAGTCGACCGACAGCGACGGGATGCGCTGGCGCGCCTCCTGCAGCCGGCTGCCGATGTGCGACCGGATCATGGGTTGGTAGTGTGGCAGGAGATGGGCCACCCACCAGCTGGAGGGCGTCAGCATGGCCGTCGCAAGAGGACAGAGACGGGCGGGAGCGAACTCACGTAAACAGAAGCGACGCCGCCAGAAAGAGCTTGGCCTTGGTAAAGGCAAACACGCCCTGCTGACTGGCTGTAGCCATGATGCCGGCGAAGGAGGAGGAGGGCACAGGAGAGAGAGAGAGAACGTCGAAGGCAAGGAGGAAGGACGTTGATTTGCTGCCCTTCGTCCGATCGGGATCGATCTTAGTTTAAGAGCGTGCGGGCGTCTCGGGACACAGTGGCTCCCATTGCTGGTGGAAAGAATGGACGAGGACACGCAGCGAGACAAAAGGTGTCAAAACGAGGAGGGAAAGGGTGAAGTGGTCAAAAAGGCTGCCAGGCCACCGCAGCGGGTACTCCTGCGGTACTTGGCGGTACGACAGGGGGCGGCAGGCCTTGCTCGTATCTTACTTGACACCCCACTCTATTGCGCCTCTTTGCCGTTTGTGGCAGGATCAAGCCACTCGTATCTTAGAGGATTTTTTGCCGCGTCAGGAAAGGACGACGCCTTACAGGCTCTGACGCGTCCCGCTTGGGCGTCTGGCGCCGCAACCAAATACGAAACTAGAAACTAGACGTCTGACGCTGGAATGCACGCGGGACTTGTGTCAGGCAGTCCGGCCACCTTGGCAGACAGAACAAAGGGGGTCGGGGAGGTGGCTGACTACGAACGCCATCTCTCCCGACTGCAGGGTTAAATTGCAGAGACGTGTTCGTTCCCCACATCGGAACAATCGCTTAATGCGTCTCGCAAGATCCCCCTATTCCTTTCGCAGCAGGCCAATCAGCAAGCCAATCAGGCGCCCGCTTTGCGGTACTTCGGTGGTACTTGCTGGTGACAGCGCGTCCGCGGCCTCTTCTCACGTCCGGTTTTTCTGCTCCTTCTTTTGTTCGTCGTCCCGAACGATCTGTCCTCTTGATACCGGTGTGTGTCCGGCCTTGCTCTCCTTCCTCCCGCACGCTGCCGACGCCGACGACGACGCCACGGCACGAACGTCCACCGCGACGACGAGCACGACGACCACACCAGGCCAACAGACAAGACAAAGTTACCTCGTCTGACAGCGCACGCGACGGCCCGTCCGGCTAGACACAACGCCCGCCCTCCCCGCCTCTGACCGCGATGGCCACCGAAGCAGAGCCCTTCGCGCAGCCGCGCGGCGTCGACTCGCTCAAGGAGGTTGACCTGGAAGACGTCAAGAAGGCTGCCACCGTCCTGATCATGGCCCTCTGGTCCAGGACCACCCGGCGCATGCACATGGCGGCCATGGCCGTGGGCTTGCTGTGAGCGTCTCCTCTGCTCGCTTCTTTTGTGGTACACCACCCCTCGCTAACCCGGCATAGCCTCGCGACCTACCTCCTGTCCGACTCCATCTTCGGCTTCGGCGTCAACTACCCCGTCATCAAGCTGCAGTACGGCCAGGCCCACCGGTCGCCGTACAACGAGTCCAAGGTGGCGCTCCTGATCGAGAACCGCAAGAACCCCGTGCTGGCCCCGCTGATGCTGCACTTCATCTCCGTCGTGCCGCCCGACTGGCGCTTCCGCTTCATGGGCTCCGTCGAGTCCGTCGAGCTGGTCAACCGGTCCGTCGCCATCCGCGAGCAGGTCAAGGCCGGCAAGCTCGACCTGACCTACATCCCCTCCAACATGTCCACCGGCAGCCAGGAGGAGATCAGCCGCTTCCTGACCACGCGCTGGCTGTACGAGACCGTGCTCCGGCCCGCCGAGTGGCTGCTCATCTTCCAGACCGACAGCATCCTGTGCGCCAACTCCAACCACGACCTCAACGAGTACCTCGAGTACGACTGGATCGGCGCCCCCTGGTCCACCACCAGCGACTGGGGCGGCAACGGCGGCCTGTCTCTGCGCCGCGTCAGCGCCATGATCGACGTCCTGCGCGACCAGGTCCGCATCGACGGCTCCGAGCCCGAGGACGTCTGGCTGGCCGAGCGCCTCGGCCACCGCCCGGGCTCCAAGGTCGCCAACGGCACCGTGTCGCTGACCTTTTCTGGCGAGATGCACAAGGGCGTCGACGTCGCCCTCGACAGCGACTTCAACGTCGAAAAGGCCAACCGCACCGAGCTCGAGGCCGCCGCCCGCGACGGCAAGCTCGTCAAGGGCATCGACGACTGGCGCGCCGGCTACTACGAACCCATGGGCTACCACACCGGCGGCAGCGGCCGCTACCTGCACCCCGGCATCTGGGGCACCCCCGGCCGCCGCGAGCACGTCTGGAAGTACTGCCCCGAGGTCAAGATGACCCTCGCCATGGACGCCGCCAAGTACGTCCCCGGCACCTGCGGCGCCTCCTGGAAGCGCTCCGTCGACCTGCCCGGCGCCCCGCCCGGCGTCGTCGACGTCGGCTACGGCTCCGAGATCATCGACGACGTCCTGTACCCCGTCCTGCCACCGGGCTTGGTGCCGTGGTAGGCACGCTGTTGTTTTTATCATCATGTTTCTTACTGGTTATTCTTTTTGGGATATTTCTTTTGACGTGCTTCTTTTTTGTCTCGAGGCTTTGAGTACTGAGCGGTTTTGTGGATGGAGTTTTTTTTTTTTGTTTCATTTTACTTTGCATTTTTTTCCCCTTCTCGGCCGTCGAGCAGGCAGAGAAACGGATGGCGTTATAGATCATACAAAAATGATGGCATGCATTTTCTAAACTTTTATTTCCTTTTGGCCCCTTGCTCCATAGCACAATGAATATACAAATACAAACCCGACCGTTCATGACACTCACATCACCATTGCCCCAACCACCCCAGCCAGCTCCCCAAAGAACACGCCGCGCAGCACCGCCTCGCCCATCTGCTCCGTCCAGTGCCCGGCGTCCTGCAGCCGCTGCAGCCATGCCTGCTGCTGCGCCGGATCCAGCTCGTCCCATCCCACCGCCGGCCCGTGCACTGCTTCGTCGTGGACCACAGCCGCGACCGTGTGGCTGGCGCCGCTGGCATCCTCGACCTCGACATCCGCACTGCTGTCCGTTTGCGGCTGCTTCTGCAGGACGAGGACCGTCTTTTTGTTCTCCCCTTCGTCGTCTCCGTCGTTTGCCGCGGCGGAAGCCAGGAAGGCCTCAAAGACGGACGCGTCGCCCGCGGTGTCGGCGCTGTCAACCTTGGCGTGGTCCGCACTGGTATCAACAGCATCGTAGGCCTTGCCGGTAATAGACCACCACTGCGTCGGCAGCGGCGCCTGCCACGCCGCCGGCGCGACCGCGCGAACGCCCAATACCGGCTTCGTCATGGCCCGAATCTCCAGCACCGACTGCGCCAGCAGCGCCAGCACCGCCACCATCAGGGCAATCGACACATAAAGTACCGTGCCCGACGGTGCTCGCGACTTGAGCGCCACGACGTACCGCGGGGGTGGTTTTCCAGTGCCGCCGGACACGGCGGCGGCAGCTGCTGCGGCGGCGGTTCCACCCGAGGAGGTCGCTGGTGGTGGCAGCTTTCGCAGAGGAATGTAGTGCACGACAACGGAATTCTGCACCGACACGCTGGCAAGCCGCAGGTAGGGGACCGCAGGGGAGGCTGCAGATGTTGATGATGACGGCGGTGGTGGCGACGGCACCGGCGACAGGGCTATGCTTGTCATGGGCAGCTCGTGGACGTCCCGGAGGACCCGGAACGGGTAAAGCTTCGCCAACAGCTCCACGGACCCGCCCGCGGCCGACTGGTACTCGAGCGTGTACAGCGACAGCGTGTTGCCGGCCGGCCCGCTACATGCGCCCGCCACGGCCACCACAAACTGTGTGCCGTCGCCCTGCCGCACGCCGGGCGCTGCAGGTGGCGCCAGATTGCGCACAGCCAGGCCCGTTCCCTGGGAGACGGTCTTGGGCAGGCGCACGGTTTCGGTGATCCGGGCGGTTGGCGGGAAATTGGCTCTGTTTGGTGGTGCTGCTGATGACGCCGGCGTCGTGGATGCCGGGGCCGTCGATGTCGCTGCCTCTGCCCCAGCTGCAAGATCTGCCGGCGACGGAATGTCGGGAAGACGCAAGACGAGCAGGATAGCGCCTGTGCGCTTCGGTAGATTGCATAGGGCAAGCACGAAGCGTGGCGTCACATAGCGGATGGCGCGAAACACAGGACGAATCGTCGCACCGGAGCCCTTGTCGAGCGGTATGTCGTAGGCTAGGTAGGGTTCCACTGGGACGACCTTGACACTGCTGCTGCCACTGCCGCTGGTGCTGGTGCTGGCGCGGGCGCTCTTGCCGGTAGGTGCCGTCGATATGTCAACCAGGAACAGCTGGTGGTCGGTGCAGTACGCCAGCTGGTACTGGTCCGGGCCGGACTGGACAACGTCGAGGTCGGCCGCCTCGCGCGCCAGCTCTAGGCGACCGCGCACCCGGGGCAGCGTGGCGGTCTTAGCAGACGCGGCGGCGGTGGCGGCAGCGGCGGGCGCAGCGCAGGCGACATCAAAGATGATGATCTGGGGCGCATCCTTGGCCATGCCGGTAGCGCATGCGCCAATCTGTGGCAGGGTGCTCCCTTGGCCGTCGGGAAACGGAGCAGACACGCGCACGACGCGCTGGTACATGTCGGGGTCTGGGGTAGGGGAGGAGAAGAACGCGGTGCGGTTCAGCTCCGTGATTTTCGCCGAGTTGCTTCCGGTCTTGGTCGACGCAGCGGCACCGTCGATGCCGAAGACGCGGAAGTGCTGGTTGTTGCCCTTTTGCAGAGCCTCGAGGCTGCCGTTGACGCCCGCGTATGCGATCGTGGTGCGACCACGCCGCGGCCCCGCGACGAGACATGTCACGCTGTCTTCGTCACCCGCGAGCTCGACCTCGGCAGCTGTAGGGACCTCCGGGCTCTGAGGGGAGGATGTGCTCAGGAGCGTCTGCAAGAGGCGGATTAGCGTCGCAGTCGCCAGAAAAGTTCAGCGCAGAGCGCCCAATCGTACAATTTTGTTTCCAACACCTGTTCTGCTGGCGCCGCCACCGCCGCCGACAACGAGGCGGCTCGCATCTGCCGGGTCGAAGTCGCAGGCATAGAGAGGATAGTCCAAGGTGGTTTTTGCGGTGAGGATATCCATCGGGGTGGTTCGGGGGTGGAGGTCGAGGGAAGAGAGGGGAGGGGGGGGGGGAGAAGGACGAACACACAGAGTTTGAAAGTTGAGAAAGTGTGGTGGTGCGCGTGGAAAAGGGGGGCTGACGTCGTTCCAAAAGAAGCTCAGGCAAGTGCGGAGCAAGTTCAGGCCACATCGCAGCTGCCGCTTCTGGACCCCTATTGGCCCACCACCGCATAGCGCTCAGCCTTGTTGACGAGATGGGAAACCCGGGCAAATTCCTAATTCTAAAGACGGCCCGAGATGTGTCGCCGAGTCGGTCCGTGTCATACGACTGGTTTCCATAGATCTATCTGAATGTGCTATGCATTTCTGGTTAAAAGCCGGCATATACGAGTGTGCCGAACGCCCTACTGTCCCACAAAGGCCGTGTTATGGCCTCTTCCAGCAGCGAAATCTTCGGCGCAAAAAGCGCTCTCTTCGTAAGCTTACGGTTACATCGCCCAGAAATACTCTGTAATACGAAGCAACTGTGATGGCCCGGCATAGCTCGGAGTACGCCGTCCCGTAGCAAAGTCCGTGGCGGAACGTCCATAGCGGGGCAAAATCACGTTTGGGGAAACGACCAATGGCAGCATGCGATTTTAGCGGACTTTGCAAAAGAGTAAGAAGACCGACGTTATATAGTTGGGAGGCGTGAGATTCGTTTCGTTTCTCCGTTCTTCTTCGTTCCCTTCTGTTTCTACAAGGAAGAATTAGACAGTATTACAGTCGTCATGAAGGCCTACTTTTTCGACAACCAGCCGGTAAGGGAAATAAGGAAGATGGGAAGCAAAAAAAGACGAAGAAAAAAAATGAACCGCAAAGAGAAGAGACAACGGCTGACACGACCCAGGGCGACCAGCGCCTCGCCCACGACTCCGGCAAGTACGTGGACACCGACGCCCTCAAGAACCTTGGCGTGCTTTATTACAACATCACCGACATCGCCGACGTGGACCGGCTGGCCACCCAGCGCGGCTACAAGAACCGCGACGAGATCAAGGTCTCGCCCGAGGCCATGGGCGCCATCTACGAGACCAAGGTCAAGAGCTTTTTCGACGAGCACCTGCACGAGGACGAGGAGATCCGCTACGTGCGCGGCGGCCGCGGCTACTTTGACGTGCGGGACGCCGAGGACCAGTGGGTGCGCATCCACCTCGAGAAGGACGACCTGCTCATCCTCCCGCCCGGCATCTACCACCGCTTCACGACGGACGAGTCGAACGTACGTTGTCTCCCAACATTCCCGGACCCCAGGATCACTGCTGACCTCCCCCCCTTCTAGTACATTCACGCCCTCCGCCTGTTCAAGGACGAGCCCAAGTGGACGCCGCTGAACCGCAGCAGCGAGGTGGACCAAAACGAGTTCCGGAAGCAGTACACCAAGGAGTACCTCAACTGACGAGGATGACCAACGGAGTTGGTTGGGCCACTTATGATGTTGTTTTTTGTTGCTTCTCTTCGTTTTTTCTGCTATAGCACTGCAGTAGCAAGGCCAATAAACCGCTATCCTCGGAAAGTAACCAACCAAATGCGTGAACGTTCCAAAATGCCCAGAAAGAGAGAAAAAGAGATGCGATAGCCAGGCCTCCGAGACGTGGTTCGCCCTCCCGCTGAAGAGGCTGCTCGCGGCTCACGGATGCGCATCCCTGCGATTTGCAGCTCTCATCCAGGCTACCGCCTACCGCCGGCGCCGGCGCACGACGACTTCACCTCGGCGATGCTCATCTCCAGCCGCGACGCCCTGGTCCGGGAAGAGGTGTTAAATGTGCAGGTCTTTCGTGTAAATAAATATGTAGGGAGGCTTTTATTCTGATGCCCTCGTTCGTCTATCGCACTTCCGGCTGAATCCGCTCAGCTCCTGCCGCTGCAAGGTCCCGGTCGACAACACCCGCGGTGTCGTCTAGCCGGAGGGCATCGTCGTCGTCTTGCACATCGCCGGCAACTTGCGGCTGGCGGCGCGGTCCCTCAAAGAGGCGGCGCCACCAGGTGGGCGGCGCCAGGGGCTGCGAACCGTGGTGCAGCGGCGGGTAGACGTCGGCAAAGAAATAGTAGACGTGGCCGATGACGACACCCATAATCTCGTCCTTGGGCACGGTGCCGTGTAGGACCAGACTGAAGCCCATCAGCACCCAAGGCAGGTAGGGCGCCGTGAAGACCATCAGGCCGAGGAAGCTCAGCTGGGTGTCCGGGTTGCGGCGGGACCAGACGTACACGAGCGTTGACGAGAGCGGCTGGCCGAGGAAGGGCATGGAGACGAGCGGCGACAGGAGGAGAAGGAAGGCCATGGCGTAGACGAGCAGCCACGAGAAGACGGCGGGGGAGCGGCCGGCGGATTCTTCGAGCAGCCGCGAGTAGCGTTGGAGAAAGTAGACATGGAAGACGAGATCGAGTGAGATGGGGCCGAAGTAGAGGAAGGTTGTCAAGAGACGCCAATACTGGGAGAAGACAGGTGTTAGAAGAGATACACACAAGAAAGCCAGGCAGAAAATACACACCTGGCCCTTCACAAAGACTGAGCGGTAGCTGTAGAACAGCTGGAATGGTGTCAGCAGCTGGCACTGCACCAGAAGGCTGATGGCAAACGTCGCGGCCGTCCACCAGCGCGTGCAGACCGGCGTTTCCCAGAACCACTGCTCGAGCGGCGCCAGTCCGCCGTCCATCATTTGGTCCATCGCGAGTCTTTGGGTGGTGTGGGAAGACGACGAGGCGGGGAGGGGAGGAGGGGAAGGAGGGGATTGCTGTTCTTCTGCGTTTAGAAGTCGTTGGGACGCATTGGATAGACGCGCGCGCCCGGAAGATTGGCGACAGCAAAAATGAACCCTCCAAAAGGATGCGCCTAATGCATAGTAGTTGTTCCGAGAGAAGGTGGTCTAAGAATCACCTGCAAGACGGAGAAGAGAGAGTGGTGTCGAGTGAGCTTGCCAAGAAGCCACCGTACTGCGTTAAAGAAAGGTACGTAGGTACATCCCACGTGTATTTTCGATCACGTGAAAGTGGAGTACCGCTCTTTCCATTAACGCGTTCTCCCTCCCGGCGCGTCGCGCTTACGCCAAAACGGCCGTCGCATAGCCAGCCACCCCATTTTCTCTGTGACTAAATTCGTCCTTGCTTGTATTGTCCCTCCCCCCCCCCCTTTCCGGCGACCCTCGAACCAAACCACCACACTCGTTTCTTTGTCCGAGGACTTGCCGACTGTGCGCTTTGTTGCTTCTTATTCCTTCTTTATTCTCCTTTAATTCTGCCTCTTCTGTGTCTCGTCTGTCCCTCGTCTTTCACGAACTTTTTCTACTCGAGTCCGACAACCACGCGTGCAGCGCGCACTTTTTCGCTCAAATATACCTTCGCCTCACAAGGACGCGACACAGTCTGCGACACGGTCCTTTGAACTCATTGCGCAAGAAAGACCCTCTCTCGACGAGAACCCAACAGCCAACGACACCACTCCGATGCCTCCCAAGCGAGCGGCAGTTGGCGCAAGACGCCCCGGCCGGCCACCCGGCTCTGGCGGGAAGTCTCGACCTGGCGACGTTCAGCGTACGTTCCCTGTACTCCCCTGTACACCCTCTTTCAACTTGTGTCCATTGGACTAACAAACATCCAGCCGGCGACCCCGTACCACAACGAAAACAACGACGATACCGCCCCGGCACGCTCGCGCTCAAGGAGATCCGGCGCTATCAGAGCAGCACAGATCTGCTGCTGCTCAAGCTGCCCTTTGCCCGCGTGGTCCGCGAAATTGCCTTGACCATGCGGCCCATCGACGAAGGCATGCGGTGGCAGTCGCAAGCGATATTGGCCTTGCAGGAGGCAGCCGAGGCCTTCCTGGTCCACCTGTTTGAAGACACCAACCTGTGCGCCCTGCATGCGCGGCGCGTGACCATTATGCGCCGCGACATCTGGTTGGCGCGGCGGATACGCGGCGTCTGGGGAGCCGGTGGTCGGTATTGATACGCTTTCATGGGGCGGCGGTACAGGGCGTTCAGGACCTTTTTTTGTTTGTTTTCTTCTTTATTTTATTGTTATTTAGGTCTCTCTTTGGTGAAATTTTGGGACGGAGGGAAGGGGAGGGGAGGCGGGTATGATACCTTTGCGAAGGCATAAAAGCCGAGGGCGTTTTCGGGGCTTCTTTTATTTATTTTTTGTCCAATCTGACATACCAATCTGCTTTTACTTCTGATTCTCGTGATGCTTTATCAAACTGTGTCTGGACAGTCGTTCCTCGCAAAGGCCTGGGTATAATGTTCAATTACTCTAGTTTTGAAATTCTGCAACGCTGACATGTGGTATTGACATCAAAGGGGAACAAAGTAACGGTCATGTCTGAGAAACCTGGCCGCTTTCTGAACGCGTGCCGCGGCCTAAATTTGAAATGCAGCGACGGACGCAATCCAAGGGTCGCCTGCAGAGTCGTTTCCATGATTCTCTCCAAGATTTTTTCTGAAAGGCCTCGTGGTTCTCGTAGGTGTCGCGCACCCACCCTGCGCTCCTCGGAATTTGCCTGTCGCCACCCCAGGCGACCAGAGGCCCCCCGTCGAGGCCGGCACTGTCATCCAAGTAGCAGGCTCCATTCTGGCCTTGCCGAACACGGTTGCTCGGCGCGGTTCTTGCCTCGAAGCATTGCCATACGCGGAGCGTGATGGCATCACCAACCTCGTCGTCTGGGGTGATTGTGATATCCGTGAGACACCGCCCGCAGCCGCCGCCGTTTTGGATGACCTCCGCATAGGCCGGATCGTCCAAGCTGCGCCGTATATCCACTTCAGTCTCCCAGAGGCACGATTTCGGCACAATTTGTGTGACGACATTTTGGCCCTCCCGCCGCCTCCGCCTCAGAAGCTGGTGAGGACACAAGTCCAACGGAGAGAGATTCGGCGGCCTGTTGTAACATTGGCCCTCAAGCAGTTTTGATGTGCTTAGGGTCAAATAGCACAATGTGCCGTCAATCTCGACAACTTTAGGGGTGCACATGGCCCTATAGTCATTGTTGTCGTTTCCGCGGACCGTAAGAGCATATGGCTCCAGCAGCCCTCTCAGAAGCTGTCTTCTGGAGGACGACGTGCGCATTTGCGCCAGCTTGAGCGTTTGCTCAATGTTCGGGTGCAGAGACCGGGAAAAGCCCAAAGCAGAATCCGGTGCTTCTGCTTGGCAGGGCAAATGTTCGTTCCCGTGGCCGAACAGGCGAAATCTGCGCGAGAAACTCATCGTGTTAGGAGAGCCAACGCAGGCGGAAGCGTGGGAGTATTAAGTAGAGAGTATAAAGATGGTTGAAGGACGACAGTCTATGAGAAAAAAAATCCAGAAGATGCAGAGTCCTCCGGGGGGGGAGGGGGGGATATATGCTCTACGCAGGAGATACATCACTACCAGCAGAATTACGTGTCCCAGCAGCACAGAAGCCGTGAGGTACGTCAAGCCCTAACAGCCTCTTGCGTTTGCCACTCTTTTATTTTTTACCTCTCGATGAGGATGATGCGGTGCATGTAAGTCATCGTCGCCCTCCTCGAAAGTGGGTCGCGCCAACCCTATTACCATAAACGGCAATTACTTTAAAATACCCGAGAAGCACAAACTTGCACTGTACACAGACGTAAGATACAGCAGAAGCACAATGTATCTCCAGTACAGTTGGTATCTGAAGTAGCCTTTTCCATAAAACTGGAATTGGAAGCTCTACGCTTGAATAAATGGATGGAAGTCGCTTGCTGTACCATGTTGTATCTTACGGTGGCACCGCACCTTCCTCTTTAGCCCTCCCATACTGTAGGCCTTGTCGTTCTCGGCCCCGAAGCCGCTGACTGATGTCTATACAGTGCGGTGAGCCTATTAATGAGAGAGCGGTTTCCATAATGGTATAGATGATGTGGTATTTGTACTCCGTATGTTCTTCGCTACAGGCCCGCAACGACGACCAATCCGCTAAAGCCACAATCCCGACCCAAAGGAGCTAAGATAGATACCCGACTTTTTGTTTTTTTTTCCCCCAGAGGTCCCCCCTATTACCCAAACGCCTGTCTACTCGAAGGCACCGAATCCGACATTGTCCGCCCTCGAAACCACACAATGCCGCGCAGATGACCGGCAACCATGCGGCACTGAACCGGCTGGTCGAAAATCGCTTCTTTCCACGGGGGCCACCCGCGTACCGGAACGCTGCTCTTCCCAAATCGTCATTCACCCACCATTCCGCCACGCTGTCCGTTTTCTTAGCCTGCACCCGCACCAGCAGCACCGGGATTGGCTTCGGAGATATCGTCATCGTCATCGTCGTCGTCGTCGCCCCCGTCCTCCTCGCCCTTTGCATCGTCATCGTCTCCTTCGTCGAGGTGGCCAACGCTGCGCTCGATGTCCTGTCTCGGCACCCTGGGGGGCGCATAGGGGATCCCATAGCCGCCCTGCAGTGCTTGCACGTTGCGTAGGAGCGCATCCCGCTCGCGCACAAGCGTGTCTCTCTCCTGCTCCAGCGTCTGGATGTGGATCCTGGCCATCTCCAACACCTCTGCCTTGCTGTGGTGCTTGCTGTCGGCCATGTCGCCACCGGAATAGGCCATGGCCGTATCGCCTCCGACGCCAGTGCCGTCGCTACCGCCGAGCGGCGTCAGACTCCGAGGAAGCGAGTTCATCAGGCCCTTGAACTGTGCGTTGAGACGACTGCGGTACTGTTTCTCGACCAAATTGTGGGAACTGCGCAGCTTTTTCCCCTCCGCTACAGGCCCTCCTCCCCCGGCCACCGAATCTGGGAGCGGGTGGGGGATGGCACTGCTAGCACTGCTGGAACTGCTGGACTTGGCAGCAGCGCCTGTTGCTAGGGCCGGCGGCACGTTCTGGGCCGAGGCTATCGCCGGAATCAACCCGCTGCTCTCGCTGGAGCTGCCAGCCAGAGGCGACTGGGACATGGGGGATGTCGACTTGGGCTGCAGACGGGACGTGCCAGCGCTTGGCCGGCGATGCGGCGTCGACTTGACGCGCCTGGTGGTCTGCCTGGTGCTTCGCCGTCCGGGCGCGCCGCCCCCGCCGACGCCTTCTGTGTCCACTGCAACCGGGGAGCTCGCCGGGTTGCCGTACATGGGAGGAAACCGACCGCCGCTGCTGCTCGACGACTGCGGTGTTTCCGACACGGACGAGGTGGATGAAGTGGCCGCTCGATTCAGGCCCGGCATGGGAGGCGGCATGGACGCCATAGCCGGTGTCGGGCGGACGTGCGCCGGTGCGGGCAGCGCCACAACAGCTGGCTCTGGGCGATAGGGTGGCCCATAAGCAGGCGCGGCGACAGTCGTGGCCACGGGTGTGGCCACGGGCGTGGCCACGGGCGTGGCAACGACCGTGTCGTATGCCGAGCTTGGCGCATCGCTCTCCGCGCTCCAGTGATACCCGTATCCTGGAGGCGGCTCGTTGGGCATAAAAGCGCGGTCGAAACGAAGTGCCAGCACCTCCTGGTTCGGATGCCGCTGTGCATGCTCTTCGTCATACGGAAAGTATTCGAAAACATTCATGGACGAGGTGGCGACCTCTTCGGCTGCCTGGCCGACGTTGCTGTATCCGACTCCCGGCGACTGCCAGCTGGTCCCGGTGGAGAAGCCGGATGGGTCGAGATCCATGGCCGAGCCAAGGTGATAAAGGCCCACTGCTTCTGTGGGTGCCGGGCTTCTGCCATGGAGAAACGATTCTCCAGGCTGGGGCCCCATGGGGGCATAGGCCAGATAGGGCATCGTTGTGGGTACCGCCATGGGGACTGCCACGGCCGGTCCCTGGTCGGTGCCGCCAGCCGTTTCTGGGGCATCGTGTTGTGCGGCTGTGGCCTGCTGGGCGGTTAGCTCATTGCGGCCATCATTCTGCCTATCCATGTTCCAGGGGGGGCTCTCTCCAGTCTCAGTCTCCCAACAAGACACACCTGTGGATGTCCCCCCGTGCTATAAGGGGAATGCTCCGGGTTGTTCTGCTGCTGCTGTTGGTCCATGTCAGATGCAGAGCGTCATTTCCGGCCGGCCGGGCAATGTTGTCGACGATTGGCGGCCTGTTGGAATGGCATTGCTATCCGGTGCGCTTTTCTGACTATTGCATCTTATGTACTCACCCAGGTCCCGGTGGCTGGGCCAGAGAGAACAAGGGGAGAAAACAGGTACTCGCCACCCCGTTGACTGCTCCCACCTGACGGCAGTAGCCGAGAATGCAAAGGAAACCCAATCACCTGAGGATTGGCCTTTTCTTTTTTTCTTTTTTTTCGTTCTTGGTTTTTTTTCGGCTGTGGGGGGGGGCGATACCTTGGGCAAGTAGGACTACGTCTGGGTTGCCTGTTTCCTCTTTCGATTATCCCCTGCGGCTCGTCTCGTTCGGTTGGTTCTTGATGCGCCGCAGCGTGTTGTTCCCGGGTCGAGGCGGTATCCCCGCCAAAAAAAGCCGCTTGTGACGCTTCGCTACGTCACCCCACAAAACAGCGCTGGAGAAACCACCTGACGGCCACTGAGATGGAAGGTTCATGAAAATGCCAGAAAAAAGAGACAAATCGAGAATGGATTTCCGGGCATCTATTTGTCTTGGGTCTTCTCTGGTGTTCCTGGGGATTCCTGCGCGTGGATGGGTTTTCGCTTGTTGGATCTTAGTGGTATTTTCATCCTCGGACTGCCCGGTCATACGACCCAACGCCAACGAACCAGAACGTGGCCGACGCAGCCACTATCAGAGATGCCTGGAAGAGATAAGATGCGCTGCTGCATCTGCTTGTGTAACGACGATGCGGGGGAACCCGACAGGGAGATGGAGGTGCTGTTGCGGCGGCTGGCTGGCCGCTGTTAGGCTGAAGGCTGTCGGGGCCAAAAAAAAAAAAAGGGACAGAAAGGCCGGCAAGGGCACGGCCCTGCCTATATATACATCTGTGTGTGTATATGTGGAATAGGCACGGAGACGGGCCTTGCCAGTATTGGCGAGCGAGAGTGTGGATCTGGGTGCTCCCTGCGCCGTTCTAGGCCATACATATCTCTTCCGTTGTTTTTTTTGCCTGTTCTATTTTTTGCCCGGCGAGTGATACCTCGTCTCCACGCAAGTGCGTGCTCCTTGCAAGCGGGAAAGGGAAGAGGGCACTGTTCTGTGCCTGGAAAGCGGAGAAGGGCCTCCCTAGACACCCTCCATCTCAGAACCCGACAGTGGGCTTCTTAGCCAGCTCGGGAAAAAGCTTCTTTCGTCTGCCATTGGATGTCTCTGATGCCGATCCACGTTGGCCGGAAGGGACCTCTAGCAGCGGGAGAGATGGTCCGCCCGGAGCATTGTGTCCGTGACCTTGGTTCTGATCTTGCCTCGGCCCCCCTTTGCCCATGGCAAGCGAAACACGGACGGACGTTGGCAATATGTTGGCAATTCTTTCCTCTGTGCCTTTTTCGTCTTTCTCCGTTCATCATCTTGCATCAGAGAGGGAAAAGGGAAGGAGGCAAGACACTGTTGCATTTGAGCGCGGCGGTGCTAGCGACTGCGACAGTGGGCTGCTGAAAAAGGAGTCTTGAAATCTTCATGACACTTATTTTGTCGGCCCCCCCCACCCCCCCTGCTTCTTTTTCCGGCCCCTGGGAAAGTTCCTTTCGCCGTTTTACCCGTAGGGGTATTTCTGTGATGTCGATCTCGTCGTTCGTCCGGGTGTTACGGAGGGTTGCCTTTGATTTTCTTCGGCTGCGCATCTCCATCGCCTTTTACCTTACCCAGAGGCTACGATGCCGGGCAGGGCCGACCCCGATACGACGCCAGAGACCAGTGTCTTGCGTCTGCGATACCTGCGAGAAACGGTTGTTTTCGGCCGGTGCACAAATACGCTCTTCTGCATGCCAAAGTCCCCTTTCTCTCCCTTCAATGCAGGAGCGAGAACGCTTTCAAGTGGAGCGAAGGTCTCATAATGGCCTCTCTTTTCTTGCCGGGGCTCTTTCTTCCAGAGCACCCGGCCTGGGTCCGGACTAGGATGCCATCTAAGCTAGGAAGGAGATGCCGGAGATCCAAAACAACAGGAGCTGAGAAACAAGGGATCCAACTAGCGGATGCAAGCCACGTCAGATACGCTACGATGGACAGCCAAATGGAGGTGAGGGGAAGGCAGTGACAGTGGGGGTACCCTTTCTAGGGCAACGGAAGAGAACGGCCAGGAAAGCAATGAGTCTCTTACCCATACAGGAGAGTGGAGAAGAGCGATGGAAGGAGAGACAGAGCCATGGATGCAAAATGAGGCATGCCGGACGGGGCAGGCGGGGGCTGCGCATTAATATCGAAAGAACACACCAGAAGAGGAAAAGAGAGGCAGGTATGCGTGAACGAAGGACCGAAGGGAGACAACAAACAGGGAAAGAAGCGCAGACGCAGACAGCCATGTATATAAAAGCCCGAAAAAGGCAAACGAAAAAAAGGCGAGCCAAGGGACAGGGACGCATTTCAAACGAGTCGTCCCCCATTCCCGGCAATGGGTACGATACAGGCCAGTAGTCTCCCCCCTACGGAGTCGCGATATGGGGCAGAGGCTTGTAGAAAAAAAGACAATGCGATTCTTATGTCTGCTTTTGGCGATGGGCGCCGGGACGGATGAATAACCCAAGACGTTCTGGGCCCGTTGGTGGGCTCTGGGCCATTTGTTTACACCCGTTTTAGGGGGGGCGAGGGAGAGGCCCGGTGTGGCGTGACCAGCACGAGGAAAAAAAAAAAGTTGGGTGGGCGGCACAGCCCGTGGTGGTGTCCCTGCGGTAGCGCTTTCCCTTTTCGCCACACTTTCGCCACGGTCGAATCCCGGTGTGCAATCGTTTTTTATCTTGTATTCGTTCTTCAGAGCAGATCTACATCTCAACAAAAGAAATCGGAAAAACATAGCCCGCGCGACGACGCGCCTCGTACAATACGAGTCGCCAGCTCCCCGCTACGTCATCCAGCGTCGCCATGCCCTTGCCGATAACACAATCCATAACCTACGCACCAATGGCAAGCAGGAAGAGTATTCAACTACTGTCGTCGCCGTGTAGCACCAGCAGCCTATCAAGATACTGTCGTCGCAGCCGTGTTATAAATGCCTTTGGCTGAAGCCGTCATAGACGTCGCCAAGTGGCGACTTTCTGTCACGTGTTGAATCACGTTCTGTAAGAAAGCTGGGGTATCAAAGGCCGAGAGAGATTGGCGCAGAATGATGGACGATATTCAAACAAAAAGTTCAGGGCTCTCTTTCAAGTTTTACTTGTTTTGTATTCATCCTCGATACATCCGACGAGGACAGCAGGTGTCTGCCTTTTTTCCAGCGCTCCTTACTACCCTTCCACAAAAAAAGAAAATCCCAGAATGGAGAGCGATTGAAGCTCTGAAGCCCACAAAAGTAAACACCAGTTTTCCTTTCCAACAATTGTCCAAAAAATGTCCTGGTTGGGCATTCACAGGTATGCATACACGGTAAGAAAGTGACAGCAAGAAAGTAAACAGAGAAGAGAAAGAAGAAAAGAAAGAGAGAAAAAGTCGCCGTGGTGGCAGTGGTAAAGAAAGAGGTCGTGAAACATCATATCCGGCCAAATGCGGATCGAACCAAGATACAATCTCTGGTCTGGTATCTAAAGTCTAAAACAAAGGAAAAGAAAAGAGAAACGAGGAAAGAAAATGAAGGAATGAATGAATGTGAAGAAAAGGGAGACTAATGGCCCCATCTTCTTAGACAGGAAGAAGAGGAATCTGCGGCGTCGTGGCCTCTTGTTCCTTCTTGTACATCAGGTCCTCAATCGAGGCTGTGCTCATCGTCAGCCGAGTGAGGTCGGTCGATGTGGAGTTCGCTGAGATGTGCCGGTCCGAAAGCGCCGAGTCGCGCGAGTAGTGGCTGGCCGTCGTCGACCCGCTGGTGCGCGACGGGATCAGCATGGGCGTCTCGTCCAACGCCAACGCCGCCGCCGTCGACGCCAGGTAGGCCGGCAGCTCGCTCTTCATCTTTCTGTCGCTGTCTTCGTAGTTGCCACCGCCGAGCGCAAAGCCCACCGGCACGCCGTGCGCCGTGCTCGACGGCGAATGGAGATTCTGCGGCTGGTCGTACCAGTTGTACTTGTCCGTGCCCGGGATGAAGAAGCTCGGCGACAGGTTGAAGCCGTGCGACTCCTTGTAGCTCGAGGCGCGCGAGCTGCGAGACCCGCTGCGGCCGTGAAGCAGATGCTTCTGTTGCTGCATTGGGCGCAGCATATCGTCATCATCGTCATTGCCATCGTCGCGCAAGAGACTCGGGCTTGTCTTGATGACTAAATCAGGAGGCCGGCGCGCAGCAAAGCCAGTGGGTGTCACGGCATCGCTGATCGTAGACGTAGACGCCTGGCTGACTGGGCTGAGAGCGGGCATGCTCTGGCTGTTTGGGCTCAGCATGCTCGTTGGCGACATGCTATCGACCGCGCGGGCTGACAGCTTGCTGCTGCTGATGTTCTTGATGCTGAAGTTTGTGAGGGAGCGCAGCGACCGGCTAGTCATGCGACCGATGGACTCGCTCGTGTCCAGGTTCAAGCCAGCCAAACCAAGACGCGCGTCCTCGCGGGACCCATCGATCGACGGGCGGTCCCAGGCATACTCGCAGTCGGCCTCAATCTCGTGCTCGTAACAGTAATCGATGTCGTCTTCCCAGCTCTCTCTTGCTGGATCCTGCGCGCTGTCTTCGCCGTTTCTGTTTTGCTCCTTGGCCGCATTCTCGCGCTGGATCCGCTGGGCGGCAAGCAGGTCCGGGCCACCGAGCGTGTCGGATGCACTGCTCGGCGGCCGCTGTGCAGGGGCGGCGGCAGTCGAAGCTGGTGTGGACGCGGCCGGCGCCGCCGACTGCATAAGCTGCAGAAGTGGCAGCGAGTGGCTCTTGCGCAGAGAGGAGGCGTTGCTGGTGGTGCTCATGCGCGACCTGCGCACACTGTTGCGGTGGTTGCTCCGCTGCTCGTCCTCTTCTGGCACCTCCGGGATGATAGCACAGGCCGCTGTGGGTGCGGCCGTCTGGCAGGACAGTGGCCAGTTGGTCCCCTCGGGCAAGGTAGGCGACGCACTGGTAGCGGCGGGTGCACTTGTGACGGGCAGCTCCAAGTCTGGTAGCAGCCTTGAGAACCGACGCGTGTTGACGTCCGACGCCCTGCTCGTCACATCCTCCGAGAAGGAGTGGGAGTGGCCGATGCGTGCAGGACGGAGAGATGCCGTCATCGGCTGGGGCTGACGGAAGAAGCCACCGCTGGTCCGGGGGCGTTCCATGGTCATACCAGAAAAGGAAGAGAAATCACCAAATGGTGCGTTGCGGCTGCTAGATGTCCGTGGAGGAGGGGTGGGTGGAGAGAAAGAAGAGGCCTCGATGGGCGACCGGGGCGGACGAGGAGGAGCCATACGAAGCTGGTCCTGGGAGCGGGTGTGAAGAAGGGGCTGTCGTTGAGGGTACACAGATGAGACAGACGCGGCATGTGGGCGAGAAGCATACTGCCGGGTGGTGGCAGCGAGGCCAGGAGCAGCAGAGCTGTTGCTGGGAAGGGGGAGGGCTTCAGACGAGAAGTTTGGAAAGTGCAGAGTGTCCTTGGGCCGCGAGGGCTTCTCGGCAGCCTGTTGTGAGTTGGGAACATGCTCGTCTTGGATATGCGTCAGGTGCTGGAAGCCGTACGGCTCGGAGATAGGAATGCGGCGGCGGGCCTCTCCATCGTCACCGAACAGAGTAGAACGAGTGGTCCGGCGCCGGCCGAAAAAAGAGACCCGAGCACCCTTGGTGTTGGAGTGTGTAGTGGAAGGTACTTGCGGGCCGTGGGAGGTGGTGGGCGGCAGCAAGACGGTGCTGCTAGCGGGTGAATCGCTGACGACCTCGGCAGAGTAGACAGAGCTGTTTGATGAGCCCAATGGGCTGGTCTCTCGCCGCAACCGCCCCTTTTTCCCAAAGCGCGTCCAGCCGAACAGGACGCTTTCGTGGCGGTCGTGGGGTGCGGTACTGGTGGTGGACCGAGAGGACGACTTCCTTGAAAGAGTGGCGGACCCGTCCAAGGTAGCCGTGTCACACGAGGCTTGGTCGGTCGAGTGGTGTGAGCGCAACGAGGAAGACGCTGACGACGTCGTGGTGTGGTAACTCAGTGGCGGCTGGGTCGTGTCGGCAGAAGAGGCAGCGCGTCGCACCCTGTTGCTGAAAGCTCTGATGCTCTCGGGCGAAGGGGGCCCTTCAATGGCTGGCTCTAGCAGCTCCCGGAGGCTGGCGTTGGGAGGAATGGAAGAAGCCATATCGACAAGCGGGATACACAAAAAAGCGTTTTTGTTTCTATAGAGGAGAAAGGTGCTGCATTGGGCTCATCACACCTCGCTGGCGGGAGCTGTACGAGCGTGTGAGTTTGTGTGATGAGGCAGGACCCTGGTGCGTTGCGTGGGCAAGAGTGGCAATGAAGCAAAGCATAAGGAGAGAAGAAGGTATGAGTGCGGGATGCAACGTCTAGGGGAACAGAACAAGAAAAAGAGGAAGGAGAAAATAACGAGAGTTTTGGGGGTGCCAGTTGGGTTCTTAAAAAAGGATCAAAGAGGAGTCCCCATTATGGACTTGCATGGAGCACCTCCCCTACCCACAAGGGACTCCGTATTATATTTTGAAAGAAAACAGTTTGTGGAGTGTTGTTAGTACGACGTCGTCCAGGTACGTTGGACCTGGTCCCGGGGGTCGGCGAGCAAAAAAAAAGGGGAGAGAGGGGGGGGGGTTGTTCTCGAGCAGGGGGGGTGGGCTACTGCGTATTAAGACGGAGCACACTAGCCGCGGGCCTTGTCTCGCCGTGTGTCCTTTCCCCTTCACACTGGGAGGAGTTGTGCAGTGTGCCGAGTGTGGACGTGAAGATGTGCAAAAAAAACATGTGGCATCGATGCATAAACCACGCCTTGTACGGGCGCTGCAAAGAGATGAAGCAATTTCAATGTGTGCATCCATGATGAGCAATTGGGCATTAAATCGCAGGAACCTGCGTACTCGTAGAGACGTCTTAACGGGCAAACCAAGAGACCGTCCGTTAGCTTGAGTATTACTCCGTTGTTCTCACGGAGCGTGTCGTGAAAAAAGGCGGACGACGGCTATTTTTTTTGTCGTCTTTGTTGGCCGTTTTTTTCCCCTTCTTTTTTCCTTTTTCCCCTTTTCCCTGTCTTCTGGGCCGGGTGGAGCCTTGCAACGTCGGCCCCTGCTGGGTACGGAGTACTCTTGTAATACGTCGTACTCGCACTGCGTAAGTTTACGCCTGTGCCAGGGAAAACTGGAGAACGGTTGACAAGAAGAGGATGCGTTTTCTGGAGCGAGCGGGGTGAGGTCGTATCTGTGTGAAGAGAAAAGTCCCTCGCGCTGGGCAGGACAAAGAGCTGGGATCATGGCGCCGTCTTGTGCGAGGAGACGAAACGGACAGCCTCCGTTGAACAGAGCAGATCCCTGTCGTTGAGCGATCTAAACGGCGTTGGCGTTGGGGCCGTTGGCGTTGGCGGCGTTGGTGGTCTTCGACCACAAAACGACGGACGCTTCGCCGAACTGGTGTGTCCTAGGTGAGCGCGAGGTGTAGAAAGCCGTCAGTCTGTTATCCGGGAGCGTTGCATCTTTTCACCGCAGAGGGGCGATGGGACAACGGACGAAGTGGACGAGGGGAAGAGGGGAAGAGGGGAAGAGGGCAAAAAAAGGAAGAGAGGGGAAGAGAAAAGAAAGGTCGGCAAAACGGGTAAACGGGAAGCCGGCAAAGCGGACTACACAAGATGCAGGAAGGAAGGTGCAAAGTACTCCGTAACGGCGGCCCTTGGTTTGTGTCTGGCACGTCCCGATTAGGAAGTTAGCATACGGATCCATGCGAATGGAAGAAGGCAGGAGCCAAACACAGAAGGCTTCCGCGCGTCTGTCGAGTGTGCCCCGCTGTTGACTCTCATTACAAAGCATCGTTCTGTAGCTGTTATTCTATATCTTACAGCGTATCTTACACGAAACGAATCCTAAGAGACTTGCCGCGACGACGATGAGGCCACTCGGTTATCTTGTTGGCGCTCGCTTCAGACAAACGGCAGAGCGCCTCAGAATGGCACGCGTTCTTGGCCGATGTCGTATCTCACGCAGACGAGGCGCCTTGGCTCAATCACCGTCGCAATCACAGGCAAAGCCAGAGACAACAGGCGCATGGGTTGTTGGTTGCTGCGACAGGGTAGCGTAGCACGAAAAGATACGTACGGAGAGGTACATACTCCGTACGCGAGAGAGCACCAACGGGCAAGAAGGACACGGGCGCGCACGAAAGGCAGGGACGGGCATCAGACCCCGATGGCGGCTCTGCCCGCAGGCAAGACCTGTTTCGGCGTGGACGGCATCGCCGACCGAAAAGGAGATAAGGATCGAGCGGCGTGTTCTTCGCGGCGGAGAGAGCTTCTCTAGGCCTTCCTTCGGGCAGCGGCTGGGGCGGGCGAAATACAGATCGGCGCGGTGGACCGAGCTTTTTTTTTGCCCGCTGTCAGACGCGTTCAGGGGCGCCGATCGTTGAAGAATGGACGGTCGTACGGAACACTCCGTTCCGTGTTGTTCGTGCTTGTTCTGTGTTGGGCGAGCCACTGAGCACCGTCGGACCACGCATACGGAGTACGGAGTATTAAGAACTCCTTCCGGCCGGGTCGTGCTGCCCACCGTCGACCCCGCAGCCCAGAAAGACGAAGGAAAGGATGGAAGGAAAGAAGAAGCGACGGCGCGGCGCCATCCAGACGCACGTCCGCCAGCGAGCTCCGTACAGAGTGCGACACACCCAGATAGAAGCGTAAGATACTCCGTAAGATTTATCTTACTCTCTGTATCCTCACCCCCCTCTGGGCGGGTGACGTAAATACATGTGCACATCTACGGATGCAGTCGCCAGTGTCTGTTATCACTATCACAAGCTACGGCCATGCCAGACGCTTGGATCATCATGCGGTGGCATGTGCTTCCTTCTTCCTTGTTCCTTCTTTCGTTCTTTTCTTCTTCCCCAGGCCCGTGTCCGTCGTGCACGTCGCTGAACTCCGCACTCCGCGCGACGCGCAACCCACCGCCCAGGCGGAGGACGCACGCAGCACGACCATGTGAAACAAACGAGGGCAGAGCTCAGTCGGTGTGCAAAGGATCTGGACGGAGGAGCATGTGCCAGCACGAACCTCCCCCCCTTCTGCCTGGTCCTTTTGGTTTGTGGTTCTCCGGAGCCCAAACGGTATCTTGTTCGTAGCGCTTGTCCACCGCCTTTCTCGGGCCTTTCTCGACTGCAGCAGCACGCAGCATCACAAAGTCGTGAGAGAATGCTCCGTGCGAGTAAGAACCCTTTTTCTACGACACGTCCCCTTTTCCCTCTTCTTGTTTCGAAACCATGCTTTCTCTGGGCGGAAAAGTGGAAAAGTGGAGGGCCGCCCGGTCTGCTCCTTTTCTCCATTTGGCTCTCGACCCACACCGGACACCAGTCTGTTTTTTGCGTCCCAGAAACAGACGCGGGAGCGGTCGCCGGTGCCGAGCCCGTTCCCCAACACCCCCAACACCAGCACCACCCCCAAGATGCGAGGTGGGAGTGTGGCCTGGCCATCGTGGAGAGGCGGCGACAAAGCGCGGCCGACAGCTGTTTGTCGTGGTCCTGGTCCACGAGGGTTGCAATGGTAGCAGTGGTTCCCTCGGCCGCCGCAATAGACTTCGCGCGAGTATCTTACGGGGAGTACGGAGTACAGATACACGGAGCAAGCGATGGGCGGTGGCGAGAAACAGCCAGGCGAAAAATGCAGGTCCCGATCGCGCGGGCCCCCCGATTTTCCCGTCCCAGCGTCGCGGTATGTTTCGTCGCGCTGTCGCTCTGGGCTGAACGGGGTCGACGCCGAGGGCTGTCAACGCGAAACGGCGTGGGACAGACCAGGCGCTGTCTCAGAAGCGGCAACCCAGGACGTCTGCATGTCTGAGTCCTCCGTGCAGTCTTTACGTGCAAGCCTACGAGTACGGAGTATGCGTCACGACAGATACTCGCATCCTTCTTTGCAAGAGACTCCGTACGATACGGACGATACAAGCGGATGAGTCCATCTCCCACTATGCCCAAGAGAGAAGGCGTTTGCTCGTGCCTGCAGGCACCGCCTCGGTGGCATGGGGGTCACTGGGGTCTGTGTGCTTTCCGCTCGCTCTTTTTCTTCTTTTATCGTGAAAATACGAGCTCCAACAACGTGTCATCCCGCGCGCTACCCACGGAGGAGGAAGGAAAGGGGGTGGTGAAGCTCTGCAGAAAGGCGATACTCTGTGGACAGGGCAAGCTGCGCGATTTTGACCTTTCCCAGGACGAGCGCTGTCAAAGCCCAGCAGGCAGCAGAGAGGTCAGGGTAGCACCAGGTCCACTCTCGCCGTGCCCCAGGTAGAATATCCGCAAGATACGGAGTACGAGTACTCGTCAGGTATCTTACGAAGCCGCGCAGTACGGAGTACTCCGTAATCCTCTGTTGGAAGGCAGCACCAGCCACAGGGGCTAGCCACAGGGGCTCGCTCGCCAAGGGGAGGGGGGGCCAGAAAGCCCAGCCACCTGGCCAGGGTATCGCACAGGGCACAGCCGCCAGGACAGTTGAAACAGCCCGGAGATTACCTGCCACGAACGGTGCAGGGACCAGCTGTCAGGGAGAGAGATGTTGAAGAACAAGAACCAGGCCATGATGGTAAAATACGGGCTCTCCGTTATCTCACGATGTACGGAGGATGCTCTCGCATCCATCCCACAAGAGCACGCAGAAGAAAAGATACCAACCGTCTTTCAGGGAGGCTCCTGAAAAGCATCCTTCCCGCAACGAGCACGATACGCTACCGCACCCGCGACCCAGTCGGAACGGCTCAACCGTCCCCCGGTGTCCCCTGGCGTCTTTTAGACCTTGTCTCGTTGGTTGGCCTGGTTGGCTCGTCCCCCCCCCTCTTTTCTACTTTTTTTGCTTTTTTTCCCGGAAGCTACTCTCCGCGGGCTAGCCGGCGTGCGCGTTTTGCGGAGTCGACGGTGTAAAACACCGGTCTGTTTCCTGCGCGCGTTTCTCCATCCAGCACACGCTTTCCTTTCAGCTGCTGGCAGAGTGGCACACCCGCGGGGGAAGCTACAGCGAGCTACTACGTACTCCGTACGAGTAGTACGGAGTACGTACGAGGATGGAGGATGAGGATGGAGGACTCCATTTCTCGCAAACACCTCCAACGCCGTTCCTCTGTTGCATTGTGGCCGGGAACAGGCTTGTGAGAAACGTTCTCGCTATGGAGTCTTGCTCCGTCCTCTCCCGTGCGCCAGACGCGCAAGCTTCCGTCGTCGCCCTACTCCGTACTACCACGCGTGGCTTGGGCCCCTTTCCCCAGGACTAAACGTCTAAACTGCCGGGCGGGCGTGTGGGTAGGGCGCTCGTGCACGCTTCCATCCATGCTCGGCTGTCTGTCCGAGACATGGCCAAGGCCTCGTCGAGGCAGGGCTAAGATGCCGGCCCATGGCCGGTGGGACGGACAGGCACGCAAGGAGAAAGGCCTACTCGTACTCTGTACTCCGTACGAGCACATTCTGTGCCTGCATCCTGCATCGTGCAGGCCCAGCCGGCACCGGCACCCTTGCATGGATGGCACGCGGTGGAGCATGGCTGCCGTTCGGTGTGCCTTGGGTGCAGCGGCTTCCTCTCCCGGGAGCCCAGGCCGGCATAAGCTCGCTCCATCACGTCCTTATGACGCAGACACGCAAACGTAGGACGCAAGGGACGCCCAGCCAGGAGCTGCGAACCGGCAGAGTTTGCGCTGTATGGAGAACAAGAGAATGGGAAATATAAAAATACGCAGGCTCTGCAGAAGAAAAAAAAGCCATTGTCTCGTATTCTCGATGGCCCGCGTATAATATGCATGCACATATACGTGAAAACGAGGCGACCGCTTAGAATCGGTGAGAAAAAAAAGGGCTTATGCAGGGGAAGACGCAAAGGACCTTTTCCTGCGCACCCTGCGTGCGGCCTCGGTCCTTGGGGCAGCGTGCGGTTCTTGCGTCCAAGCTGGAAAGAAACAAAATATATATATATAAAATCAAATAAAAATTCAAGCAGGACGAGGCGAAGGCCAACACAGGCGCTCTCCTCAGACTCAGCGTCCTCTCCCCGCCAGGAACGAGCGTTGCGTCAGCCTTAATGGACGCCTGTTATGCTGATCGTTGCGTCATTTAACCGTCGTTGTTCATTTCTCCGGCAGCTCTATATGTTCTTGCATATAGGTGTTATAGAACGTGGCTCTTATCGCTTTCTCATCTCCAAGGGCCTCCCTCGTAAAGGCAACGATGTTTGGTGCCTCGTCTTCTGAAGAAAACTGTCTCTCCTCCACGATGGAGATGCTCTGCAATACTATGTACACGTAACAGACACCTACTCCGTGTAGCATGCGCCTATCCGTGGCATCGCAGCTCGTCGGGCCTCGCATCTGGAGGACGTGTCGGACGAACAGGCCCGGGCGAGCGTTCATAGGCGGAAGATTCTCCACGGGCGCGTCTCTCGGCGCCTGGCTCTGCTGCCCGTCGTCGCGGACGCGTCCACAGTCGCATTGGCCGGGCCAGGGACGGCCGAGGGACCATCGCATAGCGAATACGACCTATAACGCTGCTGTTATATCGACACGGCACGGCCTCGCTTGGCCCAATTTCCAGAATACGACGCCGAGACGGATTCCAGCGGCTCTTCATTCGCGCTATGGCCACGGCTTTTGCCTTCTTTTCTAGAACGCGTCGCTCGAGCCTAATCGGCGCCCGGCCCGAATGTCTGGCCGCGCGGGAAGGCGATGCTCCGCGCTCAGACGCAAACCGCACGCACGGGCTGCCGGTAGAACACCAAAGAAGCAGGAGAAGCGCCGACGGCGGGCTTCGACGGGTTGGGTGAAGAACGACAGGTGAGTGGGTTATTAGAAATATGAAACGAGAATTAAAAAGAAAAAAAAAATTGAAAGAAAAAAAACATTTGTAGGTCAACAGAAAAAAAGGGGAAAAAAAGAAAAGCAAAACAAATTCTGGGAAAAGCCACCCTATTCCGCCTCTGCCTCGGTGACAATGTGGCGCTCCACACGCACGCCGCTCGGAGCTGCCTCGCTGCCGTGGCCAGTGCCGGCCTCCGCGCCGGCATGTGCGCTGTCGGCGACGCCGGCGCTGCTGCTCGTGCTCCCGCTGCTGCTGCTGCCGCTGTTGCCGCCGTGGTGGTGGTGGTGGGCAGCGGCACTGCCCGCGACCGCGAGAGGGCCAGCAGGCCCGCGGATTCTGTCGCTGTCGCCGGTCACGGGCTTTCGAAGAACTGGTGCGGCTGCGTGACCGGCTGCTTTCTGCTGCTGCTGCTGCTGCTGCTGCTGCTTCGCGCTGCCGGCACCGGACCAGACCATCGTCTGGAAGGCGGGTACCGTCGACGTCCCGGCCGTGCCGTCGTAGATCGGGGCATGCTCCCCAGCCGGCGGTGGCGGTGTCGGCAACGACGCGGCCAAGGGAAAAATCCGGCGAAGGCGGCCAGGGGGACTCCTGCTCCGGTTGGCAGGTCCGTCCCTTGCCGGGGCGTCGCCTGCAGCGGACGGCCGCCGCAAGGCAAACGCCGTCGGGTCCTGGAAGGTGGGGGGCGTCGCCCAGTCGAGTCCGGGGTTGAAGGCCGGGCGGCTGGCTGTAGAGGCCGCTGCTTGCTGCGGATACGACTCCGGGAGCGGCAGCGGGAAGGACGGTGGAAAGGCTTCCGAGGCCGGGTTCAAAAACGGGTCGCGGAACGGGTCCTGGAACGAGACCGGCGGCGCCTGGTGCTGTCGTCCGCTCTCGAGTTCCACGTCCTCCAGGTCGGCGCGCTGCCGCCGTTGTCTTCCCGACAGCGCCGTATACGGCCGTGCCGTCACCAGCCGACGGAGCCCGGACCGCCACGCCGATGGCTCCGGCGCCTGGACAACAATGCTGTCGCCGGCACCACGGCCATCGCCGCCGCGGGTGGCGGACCCGTGCGAAAACGACGGATGGCGCTGGGAGGAGGAGGGGAGGATGGGCGCCAGCGAGCCCTTGCGCGACGACGCATCCGTGTACGCCGTCGACAGCTGCGTGCCCGTGCTGGACACGGTGCTGTTGCCCTGGCTGCCGGCAGCCGTGGCGCGGCTGCGGTCCGGGTCGTAGACCTCGTGGAGGCGCGGGAACAGGCGGCCCAGGCCGACGGCCACCAGGGTGCGGCGGTACATGTTGATGGCCTCCTTGGAGGTGCCGAAGATGATGAAGGAGACAAGAGAGGCCACCACGGGGATCCAGGTCAGGTTCATGCTGACAAACCCGACGTCGTCGTAGCTCATGCGCGCGACCGAGTTCCAGGGCACGATGCCGGCCACGTGCACCGAGTGGTAGTCGTTGGGGTAGTGGAAGGGCCAGCCCTGCATCAGGTCGAAGACGAGAAAGGCCGTGATCATGGGAGCGTACGGCACCAGCATGCACAGGATCATAAAGTACAGCTTGCGGCGCGCGCGCTGGCGGCGCAGGCTGGTCGTCGTGTTGGCAGCGCTGGTGAGCGTCACGCGGGAGCTGGCGTCGATTTCGCGGAAGCGGCGGTAGGTTTGGACTGGGGGTTAGTTTTTTTCATCGCTTTCTGTTTCTTTCTCTGCCCTCACGTACTCGTATGGAAACAGGCCCCAATGGTAAAGAGAGGAGGCGGGACCAGGAAAAAGACGAGAAAGAGGGCGTTGGGATAGTACGCCGTGGCGCAGCCGTTGACGGGCATGATGCGGTAGCGCTCGCCCGAGACGAACACAGTGACAAGCACCTGCAGCAGGGGCACCGGAAACATGATGAGCGACTGCACCAGCAGGTTGTTGCGGCGCTCCCGCGCCGACAGGCCCGACACGCGCGTCAGGCCAACCTTCTTCGACAGCCGCCGCATGATGGCGCAGGCGCTGGAGCAGAAGAGCGTCATCATCGCGTACTGCACGTAGGTCAGGAGGTCGCACCAGCCGACGCCCAGCCACCAGCTGTCAAAGTCCTGGCTGTGCCACAGGGCCGCGTTGACAAAAACAATGAGCACCAGGGACCAGTTGTTGACCACAAAGACGCAGGCCGAGAACTCGCCATTGCGCCAGAGCTGGGACAGCGGCACCCATATGGACAGCAGGGCAATGGGGCAGAGGATGAGCCGCAGGATTGCGTTGGCTTTTAAAGACGGCGGATCAGGGAGACTGCCGGTGTGGCCCAAGACGATGAGGCCGGAGCTGGTTGGCATGATGGGGATAACGGGGGGTTGCCTTTCAAAATCAAAGAATCAGAGAAAGAAAGTGGCGAGACCTGGAAAGACAGAAATCCACGAACTGAAGCGAGACGAAGAAATGATAGAGAAAAGGGACAAAGAGAGAGGACGGTAGGACAGAGGAGGAGGAGTTGTTTAAGGACGGAACGGAAAGGGGTCGAGAGATGAGAAGACCTGGCATTCAGGAGAAGCCGCAAGACGAAGCGCGAGCAAGGAAACAGAGCAGAACTCAGTTATCACGCCCTCTCCGAGCCCCCTTGAAGCAGATGGTATTGCCCTGGTGGATGCAAGTATTGAGGTCGCCATGGAGAAGGCGACCTGAATAGGTAGCCGACGCGGTCAATAAGTCAAGAGGCCTGTGCTGGTCAGAAGTGCGCAGAGAAGACGAGTCACGAACCAAATCGTACCGGAAGTGACGACAGAAAGCGCTCAATGGAAGAGCCGGGATACGAGAGCCCAGGGTGCCAGAGCCGAGCCGGACGTGGGCGTGCCATGGCCATGCAGATTCGTAAGGAGGCCAGGGAGGGAGAGGCGAGAACGAGATGCGAAACAGCACTATATGAGAGAAAACTCTTCAATAAAGAACGGAAAACGACAAACGGAGCAGCAAACGGGACACTAAGAAAGGACCATGACGAAAAAAAAAAAGAAGAGCCAGAAAAAGCCGAAAGCAGAGCCGATTCCATCAATAGTAGCAGCGGTGGCGTTTTGCAAGGGATACGGTGCTAGGCGGTCCAGACGGCCAGTCGCCTGGCGCCCTGTGATAGCACGGCACAACTCAGGGCCGACGCCGTAGCTATGTAGGGGTGTCTGGCTCAGCTGGGGCGTGGGATGGTGAGGCCCAGGGCGCGAGGCTATTCACACCCAAAAGCGGACAAGCGCAATTGCCCGATTAGGCAATTGGTCTGGCCTGTAAGTCTCAGCCTGCCGCGAGCAGTCAACAACGGCGCCAGCGGCAAGAAGCCTGGCCCACATGCCATCTCTCCCGGGTTCGTATTGCTATTCCTGGCGTCTAACTGAATGCTCTGATCTGAGCTGTCAAGACTTGATGGGATGTTGGGGTTGTGGTTGTGGAAGACAAAACTCAGAAGCAGCAAAGGCAAAGGAGAATCAAAATTAGAAACAGCAACATTTTTTTCTCTAAATAGAGCTACTATAAGCAGACTTCGGGCTCTATAGAGGTGCACCTTTCTTGCCGTTTATGTTCTTCCTTTGGGATCTCTTCCGAGGAGTGTTGTCGCAGCCTCGCTCCGCTACACGTGACCACCAGCCACACATCACGCACGGACCACTACAATGCGCCACAGCACTTTGAGAAACGCGCTACGGACGCGTCCCCCACTCGTCATCTCGTCGCAAACTGCCGTGCGACTCATCCCTCCGCTGCCGCTCCCAACAAACAGACAGCACCACCCCGTTTCGACACATAGACAATTGCCTTCCCCCCCTCCTTCTTTTCGCACTCATCATGTCGTTCATTATGCACCGCGGTCTCGGCTTGAGATCTGTTGCTGCCGCCGCCGCCGCCGCTGCGCGCGTCCCCGCCGCCCGCGCCGCCTTCTTCTCGACGACGCCCGCGCGCAACGTCGCGCGCATCACCATTGTCGGGCACCTGGGCGACACGCCGGAGCTGCAGACGACGAACAACGGCCGCGACCTGCTCAAGTACGTCGTGGCCAGCAGCAGCGGCCCGCGCGACAAGCGGCAGACGAGCTGGTTCCGCGTGTCGAGCTTCCTGCCGGACGGCGCGCAGCGGGATCTGCTGCTGAGCCTGCCCAAGGGGTATGTTTCTGTGTTTTCTGAATTGTGGCATGTTCTTGATATCCCATACTCACACCACAGCACGCTTGTCTTTGTCGAGGGCGAGGCCTCCCTGTACAGCTACCAGGACAACGATGGAAAGAACCGGACCACCCTGAACGTCGTCCAGCGTACGTGTCCTGATGTCCAATGTCTTGCTGTTGTCTACTTGCGTGCCTGTATGATTGTGCTAATCGCCGCCCCCCCGTATAGGCAGCATCGAGGTGCTCAAGCGCCCGAACCCGACCTCGACCGAAAGCGACGCTTAGAAAGACACCACCCATTTTGTGTGCATACGAAGCTGGCATTGGACGGGGCATGGTTTCTATCTGTGTATTTTTGTAGCTGGTGTTCTGTACTATGCAACGGAGACGTCTCATCTCATGTTTCTACTATTTTGTGCGAGAGGATCATGCAAATGTCTAGTGACGGTCTATTCAACTTCGACTTCTACACCAGATTCACAGAGTCCATGCTTCCAAAACCAGCGGCGACGCCTCCCTCCTCGCTCTGGTCGCCCTTGGTGCGCAGCAGGTAGCCGGCCGTCTCGTTGCGGACGATGGTCCCCGCATCGCTGTCGGCCGTTTGCCAGATGCACGTCCCGTAGATGCCCAGCTCGCAGATCACGCCGCCGTTCTCGACCTGTCCGTTGCGCAGGATCGTGTTGACGACCGGCGGCGGCGTGATCAGCTCCATCAGAATGTACGACGCCCAGTGCTCCGGCGCCACCGTCTTCAGGTGCGCCGCGATCTTCTCCTTGTAGTAGTTGTTGCCGCCGCCCTCGCGCTGCGGCTTCAGCACAAACTTGCGGCACGCCGCCGGGTCCTGCGCCCACGCCCGGGCCTGCCGCCCGGCCGCGGACGCCGCGTCCAGCGGGTAGATGTGCGCAAACGTGCGCCGGAGCGTCTGCTGCGTCGCCGCGTCGCCCACGAAGCGGGCGAGCTCGTCCGCCGCCTCGGCCGACGGCGGCGTCGCCAGCACCTGCTGCACCTTCTTCGTGCCGGCCACCTGCGTCAGCACCGTCGGGCACTTGATCGCGGCGGACCGTTCGATCTGGTAGCGCGCGTCCCAGGCCGTCGCATCCGGGTAGTCGGACGGGTCGTAGCCGCAGCGCATGTAGACGACCGCCACCTCGAACGTCGCGGGCGACGACGATGCGCCGCCGCTGTTTCGGGCGTGGTGGTGGTAGAGCAGCTGCCGCCGCGGCGTGTCGGCCAGGCTCGTGCGCTGCAGCGTCTCGCTGAAGGGCAGGCGGAAAACGAGAGGCGGCTCGCCTGCGCCGGGGGCACTGGAGGCCGTAGCCACCGCATACTCGATGCGGCGCTGGTCGAACACGTTGCGCTCGCCGTCCTGCGTGAGGAAGAGAATGCACCGGCGGAGGCCGGGCGTGCTCGGTTCGCTGCGCGCGTACACGTCAAAGGCGGCGCGCAGACCCGCGCCAATGTCCTGGCTGCTGGCGTTGTCGGGCAGGTTGTACGACGGCAGGGTCGGCAGCAGGGGGTATTCGGTCTGAGCGAGGAACCTGGAGAGGGACGTCAGAAAGGCAACAAACGCGAAAAGGCGCTTTGTGTTGCAGGAAACATCCGCTCACTTGTGCAGGTTGGAGGCCTGGGCCGAGAGGCCCCCAAACGACGCGGCGATGGTGTTGAACTCTACTTGCTTAATCTGCAAGTGGCTGCCACCCCCATCTGTCTCTTCTTGGTGGACAAGGTAGTCGGACCGGAAGATGCCCAGCGCGTGTTTCTGTGCAGGATGGATCAGCTTCTAGGTCAAGGCAAGGGTGAAGAGAGCCTCCTGAAGCACGCACGTGAACGTAGCCCTCCTTCTTCACTCGCAGGTGCACATTCCATAGGTTGGTGGTGAACTCATCACCGCCGGAAACCCTGCAGTCGGATATGGTCAGCGTTTGAAGAAAGCGCAAGTGAATGATGCCCACCAGAGACAAGACAGAGAAGCCTTCCTGCACTTACTCGGCCACGATGCGCTCCAAGAACGCATCGTCCTGACTGATACGGGCATACAGCTCGTTGTAGGCTGGCTGCGCCGCCTGCGCGTCCTCGAAACACGACCGCGAGAAGAGGCTCGGGAACAGCGTTACCGGCGCCGGCATGGCCAGCGTGCTGGCCAGTTCGGCTTCCGATCCGGCGATGGCGGCCGGCGGAGGCCGCACGGCAAGGCCATTCGCGATGCTCCAGTCCTTGACGACTTGCACAAGGCGCTGCAGCTCAGCATCCTCCAAGACGGGGGGGTAGGCCGGGGCGGAGGCGCCCTCAGGCATGGCGGAGGAGAGATGGAACGAGAGCAAAAAAAACCAAGATAAACGCACGGTGCGGCCGCCCAACAGTCCAGATTCCACTCCTTGCCAATTCCGGAGAAGGAAAGAGAAGTGAAGAAGCAACCACTCGTGAAGCGCCCGCACAATATGGCCAAGCGCGCCGACTGAATGACGCCTTTGCCGGCAGCCGGAGGTTGCGTTACCGGCCGAGATTACTAACTTTTTCGAGTTCCCCCACTCACGCGTTTCATCCCCACAACGCGCCAAGGAACCGCGTTTAATGGTTCTTCCCAACTTTATCTCTTGACTTCGTTTGGCGTTTGTTCACTGCGCGTTTGCCCCCCTTACTCTGCGACCCCCGCTGCAGATTGCGGAAGCGGCCAGCTCCAGCCATGTGGCCTATACGGAAGTAGCGCTCTCTGTCTTCGGTGGCGTTGTCTTCCTGGTTGACAAGTTCGAATCGCCCGCTCTGGCATTCACCTGTGCCTCACCTTTCCTTGCCTCGGCCGATTGTTGCCTTCCCGCCGTCTCGAGTCCTCGAGGACGCTTCACTTTCCTGTCTTACTTGACTCTTACCTGACACCGGTCGTCACGGGGCTCTCCAACTGCCTCTTCTATCCACACGTCGGCCGTCCCGAGCTGCGACTTCTTCGTTTTTCTTCCTGAGCTACGTTTCTTCCTGAGCTACGTTCTCTACCAAGCCATCGTCGACTAGATGCGCCCTCACGTTCGTGCCTTTTCTTAGTACCTCCTGCTATGCCTTTCTACACATCCACTACAGAGCCCCGCTAACAGCTGCACGGTACGATCTGCAGGACGATGCATGCACAAACTGTAACCACGCCGGTGGGCAGGGGACGCAAGGATGACCCATTCTACTGGTCACCGGAACGTCTCCTCACGGAACTATGCACGTCCGACCGCAGCTGGGAAGCCCCGCCACCTAGGAAGTGGCCCGACCCCGACAAGCTGGCCGAAAAGCTTCGCATGCACGACCTCGATGGTCAGGACCTGATCACCCTTCAAGATGTGGCAGGGAGCGGCTCCTTCGATCTCCTGTGCCGCGATCTGGACATTGTCAAGATACCCCACAAGATGTCTCTGTACGGCGCCATCCAGGTCTTCCAGTTCCGCAGTCCTGCCTACCGCGCTTGGAAGGAAGCCCGGGCAGCACAGAGCCAGATGGTTTTTGAACCGGAAGAGTCGTCCGAGCCTGGTGCGGAGGATGCTCCTGCGCCCGCTGCCGTGTTCACGACCCCAAAGAGGGGCAAGCCGGCATATGCACTGACTGTTACGCCTCGAAGAAAAACAGCAACCGCGAATGATGTGCCACAGGGCGTTGTGCTGCAGGGCGATGTGCCGCAGAGCGATCCTGGTGCCAGCAGCCCGAACGGCCACATGCCTCCCCTCTCACCAACCGGGCCGTCGCCTTTATTCAACAAGAAGCGGAAACGAATCGCTCCTACCAATATCTCTGCTGCTCCCCTGTCTCGGCCAGACAAAACGACCGAGCCCACGACAGAGACTAGTTTTCTGGCTGCTACAAATGGCCTAGAGCTTGTGTGGAAAACAAGCACCGAGGGTGCCTTTCTCGGGCCTGCAAAACTTACCGAACATGACCTGCTGCATGCCCAAGACCCACTGGATCCTGAAGCGCAGGACAATGACGGGAGTGAAGATGATGCAGACTTCATCTGGGTGGCCCACAAAACCATCCCAGCGGGCCGGCGACTGCAGGTCCATCAAACCATACGGCGATTCCTTCGGCCCCGAAAGCCGACCTTGCATCTCGGGAGAGGTCATCCCAACCCACAGGACTCGGGCGCAAACGAGGCGGCGGGCGACGATGGCGATGTTGTCCTTCCCCTGCTTGGAGAGTCCGACGACGACGAAGAGTATGACACAGAGACCTGGGAGGCAATGCTGCAGGAAGAAAAGGAGCGAAACAACCCCCAGCCACGCAAAAATGCCCCCTTATCGACCGAAGTCATCGACGCCGTTGTTGCCGATGCGATCCGGGAAATGGAAGCCAAATGGACTGCAAAGAAACTCCCGGCATTGCGGAAACGAGAGCACGCCCTGTGGATGGCGGCTCGCCGCTCTGGCTCGCGCATGTGGATGGCAAGCACCTCGCGTATCCGTGCCGAGGCGCTTGGACGCCGGATCGAGAAGCTGGTCGAAGAGATCCGGTCGGGTGAATACAAGAGCGAGAGAGAGCTGCGACTCCTAACACCTACACTCGAACAAAGCGTGGCAGACAAGCGGCGCGCAATGTGGGAAGCAAGGCTGTATGCCCGCCCGACAGAGCCGCCAAAGCTGAGAGCTGCCCGGAGACGGGAGTCCCTGCCGGTGCGCGCGGTTCAGGCAGACAATGACGGCACCGATGTCGAGATCTTGACGAGCTCTTCAGACGAGGACATGCGCGGTTTCATCACCGATGATGACGCGGCTCTTCCTGGAGCATCAGACGCTGAAAACATGTTTGTTCCAGCGACTAGCTGGTCGCCTGATCCCATGGAGGTTGATGCTGCCAACAGCGTGTCGCCGCCACCCCAGACCCAGGAAACCGGTGGCGGGGACGACACCAACGCCACAGCCGCGGCACCGCAGAAGCTTGTCCGATCTGATAAGCCGGCGGCGAGTGCAGGCGCCCTTTCCAAGGCGGACGCGCCGAACAGGCAGCTCGTCGCTGAGGAAAAGCAGGTTCTCCAGACCACAGCAGATATAAAGCAGCTACTCCTGGACAGTTTTCGCAGTCACGACAAAGACCAGCTCTGCCGACTGTTTTCGGTTCCATCCCTGGATCTCCATGATGACGCCGTCTCGAGGGGCTATATTGATTCCGCGATGAGTGCGACGGCTACATTAACCGACGACGCTGTCGCATTTTCTCGGCTCTTTTACGTGTTCCTCACTTGCCGCGCCATTCCCGTCGAAGAATTTTTCCCCGTGGATGCTGCCAAGGGCCAGCTTCTCCTCGAGAATCATGTCCGCATTTTGGGCTTTCGTATTCTGGCCCGCATCCTTCTGCCCCAGGTTGGCCTCCCTTTCCAAAAGACAGCTCTACCAGACAAGCCCAAGGGCACCAACGCCCGAAGCAGCCAGAGTAAGGCGACCAGCCGTCGTGCGACAAGCTCTGAATCTGACGACCACAACAACTCCGACACATGGGCTGCTGGGGGTTCCTCTTCGGATATTGAGGTTTTGGCTGTTCGGCCGGTGCAGCGAAATGAATCCGATTTCGAAGACGATGACGTTCCGTCGCCGCCTCGCCGGCCGAAGAAGCGGTTCATTCGTCGAGACCAAGACGCCCAGGAATTGCGAGACAAGGACAGAGAGCGCCTGGAAGAGCAGGAGAACCGGCGGAAGGCTTTGTATAAGAAACTGGCCGATTCGACCACCATCTCCCGGGATCAGTCGCGTCTCATCATCAACACCGCCAAGGAAGATCACCATGGCCTTGTGTACATCAACCGCACAATCGGGGAGCAGATTCGCGACCATCAGATCGAGGGAGTGCGGTTCATGTGGAACCAGCTGATTGTGGCGCCGAATGTCCGGCAGGGATGTCTCTTGGCACACACAATGGGACTGGGGAAGACGATGCAGGTGATCAGCCTGCTTGTCTCCATGGCGGAGGCGGCTGCTTCGCCTGACGAAACGGTCGCGTCCCAGATCCCCGAAGACCTACGCGCGCCGAAAATTTTGATCTTGTGTCCGTCCGGGCTTGTGCAAAACTGGTTGGACGAGCTTCTTCGCTGGACACCAGACAACCTGCTGGGCCGGTACTACTTCGTGTCCGCCGACCTGGATCCGACGGAGAGAATCTCGACCGTGGAGAGATGGGCCGACAGTGAAAGAGGGGTTTTGGTTGTCGGCTACACCATGTTCCGCCGGCTCATCGACGATTTTGGGGACGAGATCCAACCGCTGCTCGAGAAGTCGCCGGACATTGTCATTGCCGACGAAGCACACGCTCTCAAAAACCCAAAGTCCAAGGTGCACGAAGCCACGGCCAACTTCTCGACCAAGGCACGGATCGCCATGACCGGCTCGCCTCTGGCGAATGCAGTCGAAGAGTACCACTCCATGATCAACTGGGTGGCGCCAAACTACCTTGCCGACCACCGCGAGTTTGTCAGTATCTATGCCAATCCTATCAAGCAAGGGTTCTACAAGGACAGCACGGCGTATCAAAGACGGCGGGCCATCAAGATGCTCAAGGTCTTGAAGGACACCGTTGCACCCAAGATCCATCGCGCCACGGTTGCCTCGCTCAAGGGCGAGCTTCCGCCCAAGACGGAGTTCATCCTGTACATGCCGCTCACCGAGCTCCAGTTGAATGTCTACCGCACCTTTATCAGTAGCGTCAACAAGCCCTCCTTCATCAACGAGATCAACACTACCGTTAAGCTGTGGAACATCCTGGTCAATCTGACATTGCTCTTGGCGCACCCCAAGGTCTTCCGGATACGGCTGAAAGAGATGCACGCAGCGTTGCTCCGCACCATGCAGAGCGCACCGCGCTCTGCGGCCGATCGCGCAAAGAAGCGCGAGAGCATTCTCCCGCCCGAAACCATCCGCGATCTTCTGGCGGCTGTTCAGCGACGGGACATTGACAACACCGAGCACTCGTCCAAGATCGTGGTGCTCATGGGCATCCTGGACGAAGCGAAGCGCATAGGCGACAAGGTGCTTGTCTTTTCGCAGAGCAAGCTTGTGCTGGACTACTTGGAAGACATGTTCAAGCGGCAGAAGCGGCGGTATTCGCGGCTCGACGGCGACACGGCGATCAGTCTGCGGCAGACCCTGGTGAACAACTTCAACACGGGCAACGACGAAATCTATCTCATCTCCACCACGGCGGGCGGCGTGGGTCTCAATATCCAAGGGGCCAACCGTGTCGTGATCTTCGACTTCAAGTGGAATCCGATCCACGAGCAACAGGCGGTCGGCCGCGCGTACCGCATTGGCCAGACGAAGCCCGTCTTTGTCTACTGGCTGGTTACGGGCGGCACGTGCGAGACGGTGCTGCACAACCAGGCCGTATTCAAGACCCAACTGGCGTCGCGCGTCGTGGACAAGAAGAACCCGTCGGCCTGGGCGAAGCAAATCCGCGACTACACCAAGGAGCCGACCGTCATGGAGCAGGACGAGACCATCCCCGAGCGGTTTGGGGGCCGGGACCGCGTGCTGGACGCGCTGCTGCAGGACGACGTGCGCAAGCGGTGCATCTGCAAGATCGTGTCGACGGACACGTTCGAGGAAGAGGAGCCCGAGGACAAGCTCTCGCCGGAGGAGCTCAAAGAGACGGCCGCGCTCGTTTTCCAGAACAAGGCAGGCATTTGGACTGCTGCCGACGCGGCGAAGGCGGGCGTGACATTTGTCAGTCCGTCTTTGCCGGCGGTCAGTGTTGGTTTAGCGCCGACCATGGCGAGACCATTGGCCACCGGGCCCGGCATGCCGGCCGTGCCGACGCGTCCTGCGGTCCCCGTGACCGGCACAGCAGCCATGCCGGCTCGTCCTGCGGTGCCTGCGACCGGCACAGCAGCCATGCCGGCTCGCCCTACGGCTCCCGTGCCCGGCATGGCACCCGTGCTGACTCGTCCTACAGTCCCTGGGCCCGGCTCGGCAGCCGTGCCGACTCGTCCGACGCTTCCGCCCCTTGGACCTTGGCTCGTGGCCCCGCCGGGCGCTGTCCCCAGCACCAATGTTCAATATGCTCCCAACGGACCGTTCCAGCCACACCCCCCTCCCCCTCCGATGCAAATACCGCAAGCGCATTACGGTCTCAGTTACAATCCGGGTGGGAAAACGGACGTGGCCAGCCGAGGGCAGATGTTTGACTTTAGAGCGCCATCGCCGCATTTTGCTGCGCATGCACAGCCGTCGGCGGAATCGAGCACGTTGCTTGCCACCCCGGACGACCTGAAGAGTGTGCTGATCGGTACGCTCGTGGCCAGAAAGGTCGACGTGGGAACTGCCCATGAGCATGTGTCCCAAGCAGTAGCCTCGATTGCGTCGAACTTTCGGCAGACAGGGGTGCCGGCATCCGCGCAATGGGCGCGGCTCAGGAACCGAGCGCTCGCGGATGCTATCTTTGCCGGTGCCATGGTTACCGGGCGCCTGAGGCCCGAGTTCCTGGCCGTTATGTCGATCCCCGAGGAGGAGGAAGCGGTGCGACAGCTACATGCGAGCGATAGTGCGAACGATGCCAGTGCGGACACTTCTCGACAGTCGTCAGTCGACGCGAAACCTGCGGCACCGATGCGGGTTAAGGACCCCGATGTATGACCCCCAACCCCCCTCCTCTCTTCCTTGTCCTTCTCTCGAATTCCCGATGGGATCGGAGACTGGAGAAACAACTGCAGTTTGATCATGATTTGCTGACACGCCTTGCCGCACCCACAGCACGTCTCAGCACACATACAGCGAGCCCGCGACCGTATGGCCGCACAAGCAGCAGCATCGGCCAGCCATAACTCGCGCGACCTTTGGGCGCTCGAGGCCGTGGAGGCGCAGAGGAAAAAGAAACTGCAGCAGCAGCAGCACCAGCACCAGCAGTCCCAGGCACGGCCGCCGCCCCCGGCGTCCCCAGCCCAAGGGGCTGCAGCCCTGCCGCCGGCCCTGCCCTCGCCAGCAACGGCCCACGCCCGGCTCCCGCAGTGGACGACGTCGCAGGCCGGCGACCTGCCCAAGCCGAAGATCAAGCCGCGCATCCGCCCGCCGCCCGGGGCGCGATCGGTCGGGCCGCCGCCGGTCGGGCCGCCGGTCGGTCCGCCAGCCACGGGGCCGCTACCGGCCGAGAAGAGAATCGGCAGCAACCCGCAAGAGCCGTATATCCTGGATTGATGGCAGTTCCACGCTTCTTTTCTTTCTGTTTGTGTTTGCCTCGTTCTTCATGATGTTTTTCTTTTCTTTGCTTTTCTCTTCTTTTCTCTTCTCTACTCCCACCTCTTATTTCTTACGAGCCACAGGCTCCTTTTCCCTTTATACCGTCTCCTATCATACCCATTTCTGATTTCTTTTCCTGATTTCTGCTTCCCCAAAGTTTTAATGGCATATACAGCATGGGCGGGCGTTTGCCTTTTCAACCATGATACGAACATTTCCTTTTTCGTCTATTCGTGCTTATGCTGCGACTTCGTGGGCTGGATCGCGGCCGGTTTGCGGAGAGTTACGCGGCGTCGGGGGCGCAGTCCAATCAACACTGGGCAATTAGCCTATGACTGCTGTTCGGTGGCATTCTGCGGGGAGCAGTATAGTGCTGTGATTGGCTCGGCGTTGTTGATAGCACAAGGCCGACGACGAGCCCGAGCGACGTCCGGCTCGTGTTTGCCAAGCGCACACATACCGGGTTTTCTCTTATAATTAGATTCATACGTGGGATAGCATTTAATGCATGATTGTTCATTGAAAGCCGTGGTATCTGGTCTTTTTCTCTGTTTTTTTCCCCGGGATGTTCGTCCTGTTCAATTCGCGGCACCTCTTTCTTCGGCTTCGAGCCCCGTTCCACTGAGCGCTAGCGGCCCCCTCTCGCTGTGAGAACCAACTCCGTAGCGCGTATCGACGCTAACAAACTTTGGCCTCTTTAAAATCTTTGCCCCCTCTTCCGGATCCCAACCCAGTCCACGACAACCGCTGTTTCTTCCTACCCTAACCTGACACCACTTTTGCGAACCCCGTTATCCATCGATCCCGACAACATGGACGCCGTTCTTCGCCAGTCCAAGGCCGTGTGCCCGTTCCTGAAGCAGGCCTCGCCGGCCACGCTCCGGGCGCTGTCGACCGCGGCGACTACCCGCCCGGATGCCGGTGCCCTGGAGGGTGCTGCTGCTGCTGCTGCCGCCTCGCCCATGGCGGTGTCGTCGTCTCCCTGCGGCGGTGCCCTGTCCAAGCTGCAGCTGCTGGCCCACCGCTGCCCCGTGATGGGCAAGGCCATGACCGTGCAGGCGGCGCGCGTGCGCGGCGGCGGCGGCGCGGTCGGGGCCATTGGCGGCATGGGTGTCCGCCGCGTGGCAGCGTCGCTGTCGGTGGCCTTTTCGACGTCGGCTGCTCTTGCTACGGATGGGCCGTACCACCGCCACGGCCACGCCGCCGCGGCCCACCACCACAACCACCGCGGTGGTGGCCGGGTGACGACGACGACGCCGACGACGACTCCGGCGGCCAAGCTGCACACCAGCGGCGCCAAGGAAGCCCGGGCCGTGGACGGCCCGCTGTTCAACGACAAGAAGGCGGTGCGGCCGGCGACGACGGGGCAGGGCAAGTTCGACTACGAGGGGTACTACGAGGCGGAGCTGGACAAGAAGCGGCAGGACAAGTCGTACCGCTACTTCAACAACATCAACCGGCTGGCGCGCGACTTCCCGCGGGCGCACATGGCGGACAAGGAGGAGCGGGTGACGGTGTGGTGCGCCAACGACTACCTGGGGATGGGCCGCAACGCGGCGGTGCTGCAGAGCATGCACGCAACGCTGGACGAGTACGGGGCCGGGGCGGGCGGGACGCGCAACATCTCGGGGCACAACCAGCACGCGGTGCAGCTGGAGGCGACGGCGGCGCGGCTGCACGCGAAGGAGGCGGCGCTGGTGTTCAGCTCGTGCTACGTGGCCAACGACGCGACGCTGGCGACGCTGGGCAGCCGCATGCCGGGGTGCGTGATCCTGTCGGACAGCCTGAACCACGCGTCGATGATCCAGGGGATCCGGCACTCGGGCACGCAGAAGATTGTGTTCCGGCACAACGACCTGGGCGACCTGGAGGCGAAGCTGGCGGCGCTGCCGCTGCACGTGCCCAAGATCATTGCGTTTGAGTCGGTGTACAGCATGTGCGGCTCGGTGGGGCCGATCGAGGCGATCTGCGACCTGGCGGAGCGGTACGGCGCGATCACGTTCCTGGACGAGGTGCACGCGGTGGGCATGTACGGCCCGCACGGGGCGGGCGTGGCGGAGCACCTGGACTTTGCGGCGCACGCGGCGGGGCGGCCGCGCGGCACGGTGATGGACCGCGTGGACATCATCACGGGCACGCTGGGCAAGGCGTACGGCTGCGTGGGCGGGTACATTGCGGGCAGCGCGCGGCTGGTGGACCTGGTGCGGTCGCTGGCGCCGGGCTTCATCTTCACGACGTCGCTGCCGCCGGCGACGATGGCGGGCGCGCGCACGGCGATCGAGTACCAGATGGGCTATGCGGGCGACCGGCGGCTGCAGCAGCTGCACACGCGCGCGGTCAAGGAGGGGCTGGCGGCGCGCGACATCCCGGTGATCCCGAACCCGTCGCACATTGTGCCGATCCTGGTGGGCGACGCCGAGCTGGCCAAGCGCGCGTCCGACCTGCTGCTGAGCGACCACCAGATCTACGTGCAGTCCATCAACTACCCGACCGTGCCCGTCGGCCAGGAGCGCCTGCGCGTCACGCCCACGCCCGGCCACACCAAGGCCTTCCGCGACCGCCTCGTCGCCGCCGTCGACACCATCTGGACCCAGCTCGGCATCCGCCGCACCGCCGACTGGGCGCGCGAGGTGCCCGGCGGCTTCCTCGGCGTCGGCGCCCCGCCCGCCGCCGCCAACGAGCCGCTGTGGACCGACGAGCAGCTGGGCGTCGCCGACACCGTGCGCGCCGTCCGCCAGGCCGCCGCCGACTCGACCGCCGTGACCGAGGCCGTGCTGCAGCAGCTGCAGGCGCAGCAGGCCTCGGCAGCGGCGCCGGCGGCCGCGACGGCCTAGGGGGGGCACGCTGATATGCGGACAGGCTGAGGGGGTGTGTGATGGCAGGCGCTCCCGAACAAGAGTCGTGCTGGCCCGAGTCTTCTTTTCATTCGTCTTGCGGAAGCCGTGCAGGAAGGGGAAAACTTCTGTTTCTGTCACGGTGACGCCCCTTTTCCAACCATCTTTGAATCAAAGCTCTTTCAAAGAGCAGATTTCTTCCTGTCACCAGGAGGCAACATCACCAGACATCCACGAACGTTACTTGTAGAACGTACCGTCAACTGAACCGTACAGCGGCCAATCACATCAGTGGTTGAAGAGCCAGGAGCAGAAATATGGGGCCTTTTGGAACGGAGACGGAGAAGCATGCGCAGTTGCTCCGTCTCCGTCGGAGCCTTACCTTGTGCATCTTAAGGCTGCCCAATCGACGCGGCAGCTGGTGCCGGACTTGTGGGGAGGCTCGCCGGAAAGCCGTTGTACTCGTAGTGTTCCCAACAGTTGCCTTTCGTCATTTTTATTTTTGTTTGATTTTCGTTATATTTCTTCTTTCTTTCGAGATGCTCCTTTTCTCAGTGCACCGAGATCTCGACCGGGATCCGCCGAGCCAGCCGACACCGCCGAGCATGAGCGACAGCAACAGCAAGGGCCCGCGGGCCTGCAACACGTGTGCCAAGGCGAAGAGCCGCTGCGTGCCCGGGCCGGTGACCAACATTTGCGAGAGGTGTGTTGGTGTGTTTTCGGGAGCGGGCGGACAGGGGAGGGCGGCGTGCGCGTCCGGGTGCTGACTGCCTTGCCAGATGCCATCGCCTGAACAAGCCGTGCGGGCTGCAGACGCCGGCCCCGGCGCGGCGACGGCGCGACGACGACAGCGCAGCCGCCGCGGCCGCCGCAGCCGAGCGGGCGCGGGCGTCGTCGCGGCGCCTCAAGTCGGCGGCGACGGGGCGCAAGACGACGCGCGTGGCCGAGCTGGAGCGGCGGCTGGAGGACCTGACGTGGCGGCTGGACTCGGTGGCGCGGCAGCGGTTGCCGCTGCCGGCGGACGCCGGGGCCGGGGCCGGGGCCGGGGTCGGGGCCGGGGCCGAGGAGCAGCAGCAGCAGCAGCCGTCGCCACCGCCACCGCCGGTGGTGCAGAGGCCGCTGCTGCCTCCCCTGCCGGCCGGCCAGCCGGGCTGGCTGGCGTTCCGGTCGCAGCACATCTTCCCCAGCCAGGCTGAGGAGGAGGAGCGCACGTGGAGGCCGGGCGCGGGCGCGGCCTCGTCCTCGCCGGCCACGAGCTCGACGTCGCAGGAGACGACGACGACGACGTCGTCGTCGTCGGCGCCGTCCAACCACGACAGCCACCCGGCGGGGAGCGGCAGCCACGCGAGCCGCGCGAGCAGCGCCCCGTCGCCGCTGTCGGCAGAGTCGGCGCCCGGCACGGCAGGCGGCCGGAACCCGGCGCCGCCGCACGCACCTCCGCCGGCAGCCGCGACGGCGGCCGTGGAGAGCGGCGGCATAAGCGCCAGCAGCAGAAGCGACAGCAGCAACGACAGCAGCAGCAGTAGCAGCGATCCGTGGCCGCAGCCGACCGAGGCGCAGCCGTTGCTGGAGTGGTTCCGGCGGTTCGGGACGCGCAAGATGCCGTTTGTGGTGGCGCCGCCGCAGCTGGACGCGGCGCGGCTGCGGGCGGAGCGTCCGTTTCTGTGGAAGGGGGCGATGCTGATGACGCAGCACCTGGACGGGCCGCGGCAGACGCGGATGGGCGGGCGGATGCAGGCGGACCTGGTGGCGGCGGCGTTCCAGCAGCGGCGGCGGACGCTGGACCTGCTGCAGGGCTTGCTGCTGTGGATCACGTGGTACCACTTCAACGCGAACAGCTTCCAGCTGAACCACATGCTGTTCCTGGCGCGGTCGCTGTGCGTGTCGCTGGGCGGCAGCGGCAGCAGAGCGGACGACGACGAAGACGCGGTGGACGACGCGGCCGACGACGACGACGCGGCCGCCTACTCGTCGGAGGCGCTCGAGCGGATGCGGGCGTACGCGGGCACGTTCTACGTGGTGTCGGCGATCACGACGACGGCGCGCAAGCCGGACGCGATGGCCAGCACGGCTGTCCTGACGCGGTACTGCGCGGTGCTGGAGCGGCGCCAGGAGTACCCGACGGACCGGCTGCTGGCGCAGCTGGTGCGCGTGCAGCAGCTGGGGCAGACGATCTCGGTCGCGTTCCAGCCGCGCAGCAGCGGCAGCAGCAGCAGCAGCGAGGAGGCCTCGTCGTCATCGACAACAACAACGATGCAGGTGGTGCGGCGGCTCGAGCAGCAGCTGGCGGCGTTCCGGGCGCAGCTGCCGGCCGACTGTGCCGGCGAGGCGGGGCTGATGGGCCACGTCCAGATTGCCGAGACGATGCTGTACGAGGTGGGCATGCAGGACGGCGGCGGCGGCGGCGGCGGCGGCGTGGTGCTGTCGGCGGCGGAGCGGCTGGCGCTGCTGGCGGCGTGCACGCGCGCGGCGCGGCGCTACATGGACCTGCGGTTTGCCGAGGGCGTGCAGAGGGCGCCGCCGTTTGCCTGCCTGACGTCGTTTGACTACATCTACGCCTTTCTGCTGTCGCTGCGGCTGATGGCCTTCCGCATGCCGGGCTGGAGCCCGCAGCAGGCGCGCCGCGACCTGGCCTTTGACGCCTTCCTCGACGAGCAGGTGGCCAACATGCAGCAGGTGGCCGCGTGGCGGGCCGGGGGCACCCCGGGCTCGAGAGCCCGCGCGGGCGACCGGGCCGGCGCGTCCCCGGAGCCGGATCCGGATCCGGCGGATCCGGGCTGTGTGGACGCGTTTGCGCGGCTGGGCCTGCGCATGGCGGCGCTGCGGACCTTGCTCCGGCGGGAACTCGACAAGATGCTGGCCGACGGCGGCGGCGGCGGCGGCGGTGGCGGCGGTGACAACCGGGTGGCGGTCGACGTGGCGGCCATGCTCGGCGAGGCGAGCAAGATCACGAGGGCCCCCGACGACAACGCCGCCGCCGGCGCCTCGTTCCCGGTGTCGGCCGCCCTGGCCTCTGTCCCGTTTGCCGACGCACTGGCGCCGTTCCCGGCCATGTTCCAGACCGCCAGCAGCAGCAGCAGCAGCACGACGCCGTTCAACGGCAAGCTGTTCCCGATCATGGTCGACGGCGGCGGCGGCAGCGGCGGCAGCGGCGGCAGCGGTGGCAGCGGTGGCGGCATGAACGGCGGGCTTCCGGAAGTATCCGCGGCAGCGACAGACACGGCCCCGTCTCTGGCCATGGCCGGCAACGGCGGCTTCGACACGTACATGCTGGACGTGACGGACCCGTTTACCTTTTCGGACGCGACGGCCAACTTCATCCAGGGCATGGACACGGCGTGGCCGGACACGAGCACGGCGCTGTGGGACGAGGCGGACCTGAACCAGCTGGTGACGCCGTCGTATTCTGGATGGGGGGGGTTGTAGATGTTTTTGGTTGATTCCGCTGTACTCCGTATACTAGAATCGACTTACGTGAGTGGATATTTGTCTGCCAACTAGTGCCTCATTTTCTCGCCTGCTCGTGACTTTTACCTTCTCCCCGCAACACGCCCGCCATGCCCCCCTACGGCCGCATCGACTACTCCGTGTACCTGGTGACCGACTCGACGCCGGCGGTGCTCGGCGCCGGCCGCGCCGTCGTCGACGTGGTGGCCGCGGCGCTGCGGGACGCGCCGGGCGCCGTGGGCGTCGTGCAGCTGCGCGAGAAGAACGCGGACGCGCGCGCGATGGGGGCGACGCTGGCGGCGCTGCACGCGCACACGGCGGCGGCGCGCGTGCCGCTGGTGGTCAACGACCGCGTCGACGTGGCCGCGGCGGCCATGGCGGCCGGCCACTGCGAGGGCGTGCACCTGGGCCAGGACGACCCGGACGTGGCCACGGCGCGGCGCCTGCTGGGGCCGGCCGCCGTCGTCGGCGTGACGGCGAGCACGCCGGCCGAGGCCGTGGCCGCCTGCCGCGCCGGCGCCGACTACCTGGGCGTCGGCACCGTGTTTTCGACCGCGACCAAGACCAACGCCAAGCACGTCGTCGGCCCGGCCGGCATCCAGCGCATGCTGCGCGCCGTCGCCGCCGCCGGCTTTGCCCACGTGCCGGCCGTGTGCATCGGCGGCCTCCACGCCGGCAACGCGCGCCGCGTCGTCTTCCAGAGCGCCTGCGGCCCCGACGACACCGGCAGCGGCGCCGCCGTCGTCCGCGTCCGCGGCGTCGCCGTCGTCAGCGCCATCATGGGCGCCGCCGACCCCGGCGCCGCCGCCGCCGCGCTCGCCGAGCAGGTCCGCCTGGGCCAGACCGCCGGGCCGACCGCCTTCTACCGCCCGCGGGCCGGGGCCGACGCCGGCTCGCTTCCCGACGGCGCCGCCCTGGGCCGCATTCTGGCCGCCGTGCACGCCTCCACGCCGCTGTCGCACAACATGACCAACCAGGTCGTGCAGAACTTTGCCGCCAACGTGGCCCTGGCCGTCGGCGCGTCGCCCATCATGTCCAACAGCGGCGCCGAGGCCGCCGACCTGGCCCAGGTGCCCGGCAGCGCTCTCGTCGTCAACATGGGCACCGTGAACGACCTCAGCCTGGCGGCCTTTGCCCAGGCCATTGCCGCGTACAACGCCGCCGGCCGGCCCGTGATCTTCGATCCCGTGGGGTACGTGACGGGCTTGTTTCGTATTCTACACCTCTCTCTCTAACAGCCCCCAGAGCCGGCGCGACGGAAGTACGTCGCCAGGCCGTGCGCACCATCTTTGACGCAGGCTACATCGACGTCATCAAGGGCAACGCCGCCGAGATCCAGACGGTCTACCGCGTCCTGTTCGGCGACGACGCCGAGGCCACCGACCAGCCGCGGCAGCGCGGCGTCGACGGCGACAGCACGCTCGACGATGCCGCCGCCCGCGCCCTGGTGTGCGCCCTGGCCCGTCGCGCCCACTGCGTCGTCGTCCTGACCGGCGCCACCGACTACGTCAGCGACATCGACGGCCGCCGCCTGGCCGTCCTGGCCTGCGGCCACCCCCTCATGGCCCGCGTCACCGGGACCGGCTGTGCGCTCGGCACCGTGCTGTCGGCCACCGTGTCCGCCGCCGGCAGCCTGGCCAGCAAGGACGACGGCGGCGGCGGCTTTTCCAACGCCTTTGACGGCTGCGTCGCCGGCGTCGCGCTGTACGGGCGCGCCGCCGAGCGCGCCGCCGCCGACACCGCCCGCGTGCAGGGCCCCGGCTCGTTTGTGCCCGCCTTCCTGGACCAGCTGGCGCTGTGCCAGCAGAGGGCCGCCGCCGGCGACGTGCAGTGGCTCGAAGGAGTGGTGGTGGCGTAGGAATGGCGCGAGGAAAAGAATGGGGCTAAACTCAATCACATGATTCCAGTTGCGTCTTTCCAGTGGCCATGTGTGTCGTCGTGTTCGTGCTCCTCCGTCTCTTCCCAACCAAGAAACCATGGCCGCGTCCTATCCCCAGTTTGTTTTGTTCGGCGACTCGCTCTTCCAGAACGCCGCCTCCACCCTGGACGGCTTTTCGCTGCAGGCCGCGCTGCAGGAGCTGTTCATCCGCCGCTACGATGTCGTGAACCGCGGCTTCTCCGGCTACAACACGGCGCAGGCGCTGCATGTGCTGCCCAGCCTGTTCCCGCCCCTGCCGCCGGCGTCAGACTCGGCGGCCGCGGCCGCCGGGCCGGAGCTGGCCATCCTGGCCGTCCTGCTCGGCGCCAACGACGCCGCGCTGCCGGCCCCGGCGGGCCAGCCGAACCAGCACGTCGGCCTCGCCGAGTACGAGGCCAACCTGACGGCCATTGTCACGCACCCCAACATTGTCGCGCGCCGGCCGCGCAAGATCCTGCTGGTGACCCCGCCGCCGCTCGACGGCTTCCGGCGCGCCGAGTACGAGCGCCTGGTCGAGCGCCGGAGCCCGACGTCGCGCCAGGCGCGCGTCACGGCCGCCTATGCCGCCGCCGCCCGCCGCGTGGCCGCCGCCGTGCCCGGCGTCGAGGTCGTCGACCTGTGGACCGCGCTCACCGACCTGGCCGCGAAGCGCACGCCCGGCTTCGGCGGCGGCGGCGCCCACGCCGCCGCCCTGCTCGGCGACGAGCAGGCGCCCGCCGGCACGAGCCAGAGCGGCTACCTGGAGAAGCTGCTGACCGACGGCCTGCACCTCTCGGGCGAGGGCTACCGCGTGCTGTTTGGCGAGCTGAAGCGGCACGTCGGCGGGCCGAGCCCGCCGGGCGAGGGCTGGGTGCACCCGGCCTGGCGGGATGCGCCGTGGCTGAAGAAGAACTAGAGTCAGGTGAAAATCCGTGGGTTCTGTATATTTATTTATATATTTTTTATTTTATATCTATATATTATATTAAAATCTGTTCATATTATTCTTTTTGGTCACTTAGACCCCAAACGGCAGGAACCCGTGCACCGTTCTTTCCTCCACGCGCGTCGTAGTACAGCAGTATCCATCGGCCTTTTAGCGTTTAGCGTGCTCCATTGGAGACTCACCTTCTCATCGAAAACGACTAAAGAGAAAATCGCCGCTGCCCAAACGAGCTTCTCGCCTCCTGCTTCCGCCCACTTCCTGCTTCCCTCTCGCGCTCCTCTCGCATTGCCCTTTCCTCCACCCATCCGCCTCTTCTCATCCGCCCCCCATCGCCGTCTACAGCCCTCTTCCGTGCACCCAACTTTCCACGACGAACCCCTCGCCCCTTTTTCCAGCGACCTCGAATCCCTCCTTCTGCAACCCTCCCCTCCGTCCTCGACGCCGACGACTCTCCTAGCCAATTCGCCTAGCCACCAGCATTCACCCTCCCCCCCCCCCGACGGAATTCTGGGCCCAGTGGCTCTTCGCTCCAGTCTCTCGATTCATCCCGATCATCAGACAAAGCTTCAGCTCGGCAGCCGTACACAACCACCGCTTACACACCCGGGGTTCCGGCCGTTTGCTTTGGTGTGCTCGCTAGGGAAACCCCCAGCTTTCTGCGTCTCCGGATCGTCCTACGCAGACCACCAAGGTCTCCCGTTCATTCCTTTCGTGCGCGCCAGAACAGCCAATCCCCACTCTCTTCGAAACGACAACACCCAGTACGAGATCATCAAGACGTCGCTGTCCAGCGGGAACTGCTTTCTTCATCTCTCTGAAAGCTGCGGTGTCAACAATCGAGTCCCCAGTATCTGAACCGAGGTGCTCTTGTTCTCTTTTGCTGTCTCGAAAACCACACCCGCTCCAATATCTCGCGAACGGCCATCCGCCTTACGTCTCCTGCAGCCACCGTGCGCAGCATCCTGCCCTGCCCTGATTGCCGGACACGGACAGCACGCGTTTGGTGATATCTTTGCGTGCTCGGCAGCGAACAAAAAGAGCACGAATCGAACCGAATTGACATCAACGCCGGGCGTGCTCGAAAACAGTCCCTTGGGGAGAGAGGGCGGTTTCCATTTCGTGGCCCGAGGTGTGGTTGGTGCAGAGGAGACCTCGAGGGTCGTTTGGCGTGCGATGTGGGGGATCTGAGCACGTCGCGACGTGATCCCTTTGGAGAGACAAGACGAGACACAGAGCCAGGTCTAAGCCGAACACGCAAACAAAGACACGGTTTCGTCTCGCGGCCCTGCCTACGCAACGCCAACCAACGGCTCTGAGCAGCAGCTCCGACCAACCGACCCCCCCCCTTGGCCAGCTTGGCTTTGGCACCCTCCCACATCCCGATTTTTCTCTCGTTGTCCTCTTCGGCCGTGTCCCGACTCCCGTCTCGCGCGGACAGTCTTCTCGCTCCCCGCTGCCGTCGCCACACCTCCTCTGGGCATGGATACTCGCTTCTTTGTGAGTCGCGAAGAGTTCCACAATGTCCAGATGGACGTGAGGCAACTGCAGGCTGTCCAGTCGGGCCAGATGGACCGGCTACAGCGCCTGGAGAAGCGCCAGCAGGACGACGTCGCCATCCGCTCTGCCTGGTCCACCTCCCCGTTCCCCAGTGCTCTGGTGGGCACGCCCCAGCACGGTAAGCTTTCCCCGTCCTGGCCGACCGCTACAGCGTGGTCCTTTGGGTGCCTGTTTAGCTTGTTCGTCCTCATACTGACTCTCGGATGTTCTCCGTCTTGGCAGGCCCCATCCGCGTGCCGTCAACAGAGGCGTTCGACCTTGACGAACAGAGCCAGACCCTCGGATCCTTGCACCTCGAGCCCGACGACGAACCCATCCGTCGAGCCGCTGCGGCCTCGCGGGCAAATAGTGTCCGGTTCGATGAGAGCGCCAATCTGGCTCAGAGCGCCCGCAATCTGAGTGACATTGGCGGGCCCTTCCGCCCGGGCGGCGGCCTCATGATGGAACGAAGCCTCTCACACAAGTCCGACGGCCGGCACAGCTCTGCTGGCCACTCCGTTCACTCGGTCCATTCGGTCCACTCCATCCACTCCATGGCATCGGCCCGGAGCAGTCTCGCGCTCGAAACCAATTTCACAGCCGACAGCCACGAACGCGACACGTCCATCGGGGTGCCAGAGCCGCCGCCCCTCTACTTTGTGCTCGGGCCCGTCCCCGCCATTGTCCGCTGCTGGCTCACCAAAGACTTTGCTAACAACACGCTCCTTTATGCTGCCATCTGTTCTGGGGCCCGGAAGTCGACCGTGGAACTCTCGCTCGTCAAGGAGCTCAGCCTCCTGGACCTGGTTTATCGAGAGGAAGGAGACAACACCTACAAGATACACCTGCAGACGTACCTCGCAGAAGCCATCCCCGCCACCAAGTCGGCCGATCCAGTCCCACAGATTCCGTATCTGGCGGTAGACTTTGAAGTCGTCGGTCTCGATCACGACACACAGGGGGGCAACGCGAAGCCGGGCATCCGCATCTTCATCGGCAGCGATGTGCTCCGAACGCATAGCGCAGACATTCTCTTTTCGCGCAATGTCCTCTCTCTCTACAGCAGCGAACGAGAGAAGTTGACCGTTCCGTTTGTTCGTCCGGAGGATGACGCAATGTACAAAAATATCTGCACAACCAGCGTTGCTGCCGAGAAGCCCAAGCTCAATGCGTCGGCCGCGGAGTTTGTTGTCGGCGACGCCAAAGGCCGCGAGAGCGTCAACAGTGGAGACGACAGTCTGCAGCCCGACCGCTCATACGGGGGCGACGACCAGGACGAGTCGGACACACTCTCCGAACAGGCGTCACAGCGATACCGAGCCAGGCAGGAGGACCGGCGGACGCTGCAGAGGGATTTGCACGAGCCGCAGAACGGAAACGCACATGTGGACGGTACCAACGGACACACAAACACAGACAGTTGCACCAACGAGAATGTGTCAAGTTCCGACGCAGCGTCTCCGTCCTTCCCCCACCTCCTCCCAGCGGCAAAGTGGCAGGGAGCGCCGGATGTGGCCTTCTCCGAAAACAGAGCGGACGGCGAAAAGCGGCCCGGGACTTCTGCCAGCTCGGAGCATTTAGGCAAGGACGCTTCTGTCAGCGGTGCCGAGGGCGGCGGCCGGCGTGATGCGAGTGCTATTTGGGGCTCCTGGCGTCAAGGGACGTCGGCAACTGGCAGCGACGGAGGCCATCGGGAAACAGGCCCGTTGAGTGGATACCAGCCGGCGGGACGACCCCGGACCATGAAAGTCCTCGGCAAGTCCAAGACGGGAACCAACTCGGCATCTGCTCGGACGGGATCATCGTACGAGCCGCCGCCGCCGCCTCGCTCCAGCGGCGAATACCGACGGAAGAGTCAGGGACTCTCCCATCTGCCGTCCTCGAGCAACGAGAACCGGAGCGGAGGCGGCGGGGGCGGGGGCGGGGGTGGAAACGCCCCTGCGCCATCCAACGTGATCCGGTGGGAATCCAAGCGCAGCATCAGCAGCAGCATGGCAGCAGCGAACAGCAGTTCCGGGCCTGGAAAAGACCCCAAAGGCCAGCAGCAGGGACTGGCCGCTCTGGGGCAGCAGCGCAACACCAGCGCTCCATCAACGCCGCGCTCGTCCAACCCGGTCGGCGGAGCGTCTGCTTTTGCGTGGATGAAGACGTCGAAGCCAAAGACGCCGACGGCCACAGCAGAGTGAGAAGCTGGGGACCACGCAGAGTAGTGCCCCATGCACAAAGCAACAATCATGGCCGGAAAGCGAGGGCGCTTGGTCTGATCAGGAAAGGACAAGACACACATGCACAGACGGGCAGCCGTGTCTTGCGTACAGAGATACAAAGGGGACCGGGTCCTATATGTTTCTTCTGTCTATTTTGTTCTTTTCCTTTGGCGCACTAATAGCAGCACAACTAACGATTGCCAAAATATCAAAATACAAAAATGCATTGAAACATTGAAACATTACAGGCGTTTGTCAGCTTTTGGGGGAGGGATGCTAATCTCTCAGATTTTCGATGGCAGCAGGGCTGCAAGCGCAGTCTTGGTGTCTGTGCTGGTGTCCTTGACGAGGCCGACAATGCTGCGGAACGGCGGGATGGCAGCGTCGCTCATTTGTTCGTAGAGCCAGCTCTCGGATGTGGTGACGGTGGCGCCGGCAGCGCGCAGGCGGGCCAGGGCCACGGGCACTTCCTGGTGGTTGCACGACGACACGCCGTCGGCCAGCACATAGACGCGGTGGCCGGCGGCCAGCACGTCGAGCGCGGTCTGCGTGACGCAGATGTGGGATTCGATGCCGGCGAGCACGACGGTGGCGGCGGGGGCCCCGGCTCCACGGCCGGTGTACTGGCGGAGGGCCTCCTGCACCTCGGGCGTCCACATGCTGAAGAGCGTCTTGTCGGCGTCGACCGCGACCTTGGGGCGGTGTGCGGGCGGTGGTGCCGTCGCTGTCGCCGTCGCCGCCGCCGCCTTGTCGGCCCACAGCGACCGCAGCTCGTGCACGGTGTCGCCGAGGCGGGCCCGGTTCTGTGTCGTGACAAAGACGGGGATGTTGAGGATGCCGGCGGCGCGGACGACTTTGCGGGTGGTCAAGATGCTAGTTGTTGGCATTAGAGGTGTGTGTTTATACCGAGCCAAGCCAAGCTTGTGCGCACGCATCTTACACTTTGTCAAATTCAAAGATGGCATGACGGAACTTCTCCTGGATGTCGCAGACGAAGATCGCCGGACGCAGGTGGCGGGCAGACATGCTGGACGGCGAGAAACGGGAGCTGTTTGTTCGTACGTGGTGGTGGCGGCGAGAAGGCGAATGTGGATGAGAAAGGCGTTCCTCTCTTATTGATCTCTCCTTGTCCACATCTCCGCACGGCGCCCGTCCTCGGTGTTCCGGGCGGTGCGGCTTGGAAGCTTTATGCTTTGTAACGTGCACGTGATTGCATCTCGACCTTCGAACAAACCCCCCCATCTCCTCTCTTCTTTCTGCAGTCCCGTTGTGGGGTGGCCGGCCGCACTTTATTCTTATGCGTTTATTCTTTATTCGAGCCTTGTTTCTCCACGGGACAGGAGACTGCCGCTCGCTGCCGCCGCCGCCATGTCTGCCTGGCGCGCAGACCTCGCCGCGGCCCTGCTCCGCGTCTCGCCCGCCCAGGCCTGCCAGGGCGTCTTTGTCCTGCTGGCCGCCGCCATCCTGGGCATGACTGTGCTGCCGGCGGCCACGCAGGCCGCGCTGCTCGACTACGGGGCGCGTGACCAGTCCAAAGCAACGCCGTCGCCGGACGGAAGAACCACCCGCCCGCGCACGGCGACCTTTGCAGCCAAGGTCGAGCGCGGCATCGCCGCCGCCGCCGCAGTTGTCAACCGCTGGCAGGTGCCACACGCCTGGTTTGCCAGCTTCTACGCGCTGTACCTCGTCCTGGCCCTGTTCTGGGGCCTGCAGTGGTGGGCGTGGGAGCCGCAGCGCGAGACCGCTGGTCCGAAAAACCTGTTTGGCTGGATCGTCCTTCGCCAGGCCGTGGCGGCCGGGGAGACATCTGCGCCCGACGACAGCGGCAGCGGGCCGGACGTGGCGGGCAGCCTCGCACAGCTGTACGTCGTATTTGGCCTGGAAGTCTTGCAGGCGGCGCGCCGGCTTTACGAGCACCTCTACGTCTTCCAGTCGTCCGGCAAGTCGACAATGAGTGCGGCCCAGCTGGCGCTGGGATGGGTCTTTTACGCCTGCATGAGCATGGCTGTGTGGGTAGAGGGAGCGCGTGAGTATCCTTTCCGACGTCCGTCTCTTGTCTTTCTTCTAACCGGCGTTTCCTCTCTGCAGAAACGATCCTGCAGGCCAAGCTGAAACTGCCGTCTACTGGCAACAACGCACATCTGACGGCCAGACTCGCCATCGGAGTGCCGCTCTTTCTCTCGTGCTGGCTGGGCCAGTACCGGTGCCATGCCCACCTGGCCGGGTTGAAAAAGTACACCCTGCCGGACAGCGGCCTGTTCCGGTACATCGTCTGTCCGCATTACACGCTGGAGATGTTGCTGTATCTGGCGCTGTCCATCCTCGGCGCTCCGGCGGGCCATCTCCTCAACCGGCCGCTGCTTGCCTCCGTGGCCTTTATTGTGGTGAGCCTGGGCGTGACCGCGGATCGGACCAAAAAGTGGTACGGCGACAAGTTCGGCGCCGCGCGTGTGGCCGGCAAGTTCAGGATGCTCCCGCCTGTCTTCTAAGACGGCGGCTCCTCCACTCAAGGTCGCTTGCCAAACACGCCAAACTTGCTGCCCAGCTTGGTTACTTTAAGCACGTCTCGGTAGGTTAGGCTCACACGGGTCTGCCGCATGTTCTGGCCCGAGGCAAACGCATCCCTGGACCGCAGGAGGTCCCAGTTGGCAACCGTGTTTGCAGAGAGGTCCGTGTCGGCCGTGAGGTCGGCAATGCCGTGGAGGTACTCGGTATAGAGGTCGTCGGTTGTGATCAGGAGGCTGCGCGGTTCCTGAAGAATCCGCGCTACTGGCTGCGCCTGCAATGCGCCGTCCTCCTTGCTCCTATAGACATTCAGACAGAGGCTGGCGCCAAGACTCACAGTGCACACTACGGGGTGATAAGCTGCTCCGTCCTGGAGAACCAATACACAGTGAGCCAAAACTGCTCCGTCTCTTGCTCGGCTTCGGGCAGCCTACCTTGTGCGGCATGATGCCAATGCCGGGAGGGTATTCGTTGATGAGCACATGGTTTGGCCGCTGGTGAGGGCTGGACGAGAAGACATGGCTTGCGCCGGGCGTGTCTGCAGCTGCCGGAATGCTCAACAGCCGCGAGATGACCGGTTCGACGAGCCACGCCGGCAGTGGTGCATCAAGGAGCCTGTCGTGGAGGAGGTCGGAAGGCCACGTCTGCAGCCGGCGGTGCGCCAGGTGCTTCCATCTGGGCTTCGGTGCAGCTTCGATCTGCGCGGGGCGAGTACGTGTGAGCAGCACGGCGAGACACGGGCCACAGAAGGCCACTCGCCTGTTCCCACCTTTTGCAAGAGGACCTGCTCCTCCTCCTCCGTGATGAAGTCGGCAATGTAGTAGGCCGTTGCCGGAAGGCTCTGGATTCGAACGCGGTCCAAGCCCACCGGCAGGGCTGGAGAGGCACCCATCGTCGAGGGGGAGGGGTGCGCGTAAGATGCGAAGCAAGGCGAGCTTGTTGATACCGAGCCGTATTATCCTACACCGCTAGTAAATGATGGAGGGGGGGCCAGCGTGTCCTCGGCGTAGCGTTGAGTCTATCGTGGGCGGCTGCAGGGGACGGGTTTTTTTAATCTTGCGATGCGGGTCCAAAGCACATATCAGAGAAAAAGTCGGAGCGAGTGTGATGCTCGTACGAGTACGAGCAGGCCGATGCGAGTGCCGCGCGTACGGATGTCTTTTTCGTGCCGTAGTGGAATGGGGCTTGATGCAGCGTGCATGAAGGAGAGAGAAATCGATAGAGAAAGGAGAGAAAACACGTCGTATCAAAAACGTTTGTATCGTGTAGCCAGTCGATCGCACAGTATGTACTGTGTACAGCAGCCTTTGTATACAGCTCACTCTGGCCAAAAAACGCGTATTTCCCTGCTAAAACGCGCTAGCTACTAGCGTAACTGGACTGTGTGGGTATCAACACTGCGAGCTGTGCATTGGGCCAATCATGCTGTGTTGCCGATCCACTTTATGATGTCCCACTGCCGCTCCAATTCAGCCGTAGGCGGCGATCAGGTAGAGAGAAGAAGCAAAAAGCAATGGCAATGTTTCAGAGAAAAGGGTGGGAAGAAAAGATAGCAAGATTTACCTTTGATAGTTGCAGTCTGGGCTCATTACTCGTAATACGCAATGCTCCGTACTCTACGGTGCATGCTTGCTCCAGAGCCTGGAGCAAGGAAAACAAAAAAAAATAGTAAAAAAAAGAAAGAAAGGAAGGAAAGCAGAACGCACCTTCCCAGGATGCTTTGTCTACGTACGAGTACGGAGTAAACGCGAAGGCTGCTGTAGTAACAGCGACGAGTTGTTTTTGCTGTAGCCTTTCGCCACCTTTTTTTCGACGGGACCCCGACGAGCCTTTTGAGCCTTCTTCGAGTCCACTGACGCGGTTGCCTTCTGTTTGCTTTCTTAGTTCTATTTTTCTACGAAGAAAAAAACCACATACGGATACTTTGCCTTTTAATACTAAACGACCCAAACAACTCGCCCCTCCTTCTGACCAATTTACAAGCAACGGCTTGTCGCGCGGCGGGTCCTCCTTTTCGCTCTCTTCTTCCTCTCTTTTCTTTTCTTTCTTTCTTTGTCTTTCCTTTTTTTCGCCTTCATCTCGCCACTCCTCGCGCCCATCGTCCCGCCATCCTTTCATCATCCTCTTATCGACTCACCCTCCTTTGCGTTTCATTTGTCCTCGTCTTCTCTTTTTTTCCTCGTCGCGCTCCCTCCCGTTAATCTCCTCCGATTTCTCCATCTTACGACTCTGCGACTGCTCGCTTTTCATCGCGTGACGCCTTTACCGTTCTCCTTGCCATCGACTGCGATCTGCCAGAGCCGGCCCCTGGCGCCCCCTGTCGTTCCTTTCGTTCCGCCGGAGCCCGACCCCCTCGTGCTGTCCGAAGCATCGCCCAGCAACGCGCGGCCTCGAAACGGACTCATGATGGTGCGCAGGCGACCTGCGTCCCTCAACTAAATGACATGGATGCGCAGAATGCCACCGAAGCCGCGTCCACGAAGCCTGCTGCTTCATCCGCGTCTTCCTCTCTTTCTACGCGACCCAGCCCTGGTTCCGACCAGCCGCCAAAGCCCCCTTCGCCCGATCCCAACCCTCTCCCCGCTGCCCCCTTGACCAAGTCGCCTAAGTCGCCAAAGTCGTCCGAGTCGTCTAATGTTTCCCGTGTCGCACCACCGCCAAAGGACGCGAAGCCAACCTCCAAGGAACGCCCTTTGCCGCCAGTGGTAGGGTCGGCCACATCGGCACCGGTTTCTTCTTCCCCGCCGCCAAAAGACCCCAAAGGATCTGGTACATCTGTCACGTCTGGTGCATCGAAAGACGCAAATCAGGCACCTGCGTCTTCGGCCCATTCCAAGGACGATGATGGCGGTGGGACAGATGGCAGCTCGGAGGCGGAGACCATCGTCATGTCGCAAGATGGCTCTCCTTCCAAGCCACGGAGCCGCAAAGTGATCAAGCATGGGGACAAAGCAAATGGCGACCGTACCTCCTCTTCGACTACCAGCCGTACGGAACCGGTGTCTTCTAATCGCAAGCGCGCTGGCGAGCGGAAAGACGACCAATCCGAGAAACCCGACAAGACACAAGCCACCACACTTTCGGCTGGATCGGTAGCAGCTGCTATCCAAAAGAAGAGGCACACGGAAAGAGAACGACAACAAGAAGGCACAAAGCCGGCCTCCCATCCGCGAACAAAGGACACATCCAGCAGCCTGAGTTCTGCGCCAGCATCTCCGCCACGCAGCCGCCATCTTTCTGCGTCGTCTGCCCAGTCCGACTCGGAATCTGACCTTCCCCGTCGCTCTAGATCGCCAAGACGCTCGCTTCCGTCCAAATCGCATTCCACCGAGAGGCATCTTTCCCACAAACGAAAGGCACCAAAGGCCGAGTCGGAGGATGAGGCTGACAGCCGCAAGGCCCGTCGTTTGCGGCTGGCCAGTGTCGGTGCGAGTAGCGATGGAGGAACGGGACCTGTCGCTTCGAGCAAGGCCAAGAGCGCAGCACGGCACAGCAACAGTGTGCGGACATCGGCGACACGGATCAACAGAGAGTCTTCCCGCAACCGATCGTTTTCTCCCCAGCCTCGATCACATCGTCGCAGTCACTCGACGCAGCTTCCGTCGCAGTCGAATGGCCTGGCTCCCAAGAAAAAGCGCGTTCCTGCACCGCTTCAGTCCGCCGACTACAACTCCGACGATTCCTCTGCCAGCAACAGCCCTTTTATTCGAAGCGGAAAACTGCGTTCCCTCCCCACACCTGCGACGGCTGATTCGGCCGTGTCCCCTGTCAAGATTGGGCCACACAAGAAGCATCTCGATGCACATGGTCAAACTTTCCTTGCTAGGGCTTGTGCACGAGGCGAGTACGAGCTCGCCAAGTCCCGTTTGCAGGAGCGTCCAGAAGATTTGAATGTTGCCGATTTTGCCGGCAACACCCCCCTCCAAATCGCCGCGCTTAATGGCTACGGGGATATTGTGAAACTGCTGATTGACGCCGGATGCAATCTGGATTGTGTCAACCATGACAAAGATACACCACTTCTGGATGCCGTCGATAATGGTCACCTCGAGGTGGTCCGGCTGCTACTAGATGCCGGTGTGAATCCACGCAAGGCCAACGTTCACGGGGAGGAGCCGCTCGATCGGGTGAAAGACGACAATCACGCAAAAGAGATGCGGGAGGCTCTCGAGGCAGCGAAGAAGAACACAGATGGACGCCGTTTTACCTCTGAAGAACACCGACACGAAAACGACGATCAGCGCGGGCAGCCGGGCCCCGAGAGCCCAGGTCGGTCTCCAGCACCCACAGGTGCAAGCTCCAGGCGGGCTGCTACCGTCCGGGCAACGAAGACGAGCAACCATCTGCTGTACATGCCCATGGATGACAAGACACTTCGAGCTGCTGCCAGTCGAGGAGACGAGGAAACCGTTTTCAGGATTTTGCAGGTTCGCGAGTCTTTCGACGATGCCGAGTCCATGGTGTCCTCTGCACGTGGTGGCCACGACGTTGTCATGCAGTTGCTGCTAGCCCTGGGCAAAGCAAATCCAGATCCTCCGCCATTGTCGTCTGTGCCGTCGGAGTACGGCACGCCAATATTAGCCGCCATCGGTCAAGAGAACATCCAAGTCATCAAACTTCTTCTCGAGCAAGCCAGTTTCAATCCCACTCAGCGATACAAGGGCGACACATACTACGAGATCGCCCGGAAGCGGGCTGGCCCAAACTGGAAAGAAGAGGAGGATATACTGAAGAAGGCCTACGACCGCTATAAAAAGACACATGGCGGCAATACGAAGTCTCCGTCTCGCAAGGATCCTGAATCCCGGAAAGCCATTCGCGCCGCCGCCGAGGCTGAAGAGCCCTCCTCACGCCCAACTAACCGCAAGCTATCAAGTCCATCTTTGGAAAGAACCAAGAAGACGACCAGTGCCACGAAGCCATCCGCCACGACATCCAGCAACGGCAACGAAACAAGTCCACGGGAAGAGAAGCTCTCGCAACGACGCACCGCCGAACAGTCACCGAAGCGGACCAGCTCTGGCTCTGTCCCTCCCAACAAGCACAAGCAGCGAGACGACACTTCGGATCGCGAGACACCACCACCGGCAAAGCAAGGCAGCAAGTCGCGGAGGGCTGATTCCGATTCAGTGGCGGCTATGTCCGAAGGTGAAGCTGTCAAGCCAAGGCGGAAACTTGTGTCGGGGCGCGAACTGAAAGACGGCAAAGTTCGTGAGAAGGAGCGGAGTAAGCAGCGACGCCTAAGCATGGCCTCGTCTACCGCTGGTGGCCCGTCAAAGGATTCGTCCAGTCCGAACGAACCTCGCCACGAAGATGCGACGTCTGACAAAGCGAGGGCCGAGAAGCACCGCAGCCATGACCGTGACCGAGCGCGGCAGCTCAAGAAAGAAGAGTCCAAGGAATCGGGAACCGTCTCCTCTAGCGACAGCTCCACGAAGCGGCACCGCCTTAGCGAAACACCTCCCATTCTGGGTGCCTCCGAGAAAGATGCCAACGACGCCCCCGCAGTGAAGAAAAGGAGGATAGACACGGAAGCCAGTGCCACCAACGGAGGAAGCGGCAAAGAGAAGAAGGCATCCAAGCCGGGTACGTCGACAGATGCTGCACCAAGCAAGGCCCCCGGCTCCGGGCCGCGTGACATACGAACATCTTCCAAGGCACCTCAGAAGCGACGCGACGACGAAGATCGGAAAGGGTCGTCGACGCTCAAAACCAAAAAGCGAGAGGCTTCGACGGACGGACGAAAGGACTCGACAAAGTCGTCGGTTCCACCATCCGAGAGAACCATCCATGTCAAATCCGAGGATGCGGATGTGCCTATGCCAGATGCAAGTCCCGACGCCCGATCTGGAACGGGCTCCGACGCTGAGACGAAGACGCAACGCGACAAGGACGACGGAAAAAAGAAGTCTCATTCTCAACCCACCGAGGCAAAGAGGAAGGAGGAGGATCACCAGCGACGCCGCCAGGATGAAGACAAGAAAAGGAAGGAAGAGGAGAAGGCCAAGCGGGAATCAGAGGAGGCGAAAAAGAAGCGGGAGTTGGAGGAGAAGAAGAAGGAAGAGGAGTCGCGGTTGAAGGAGCAGAAACGGCTGGAAGAAGCGGAGCGCAAGCGCAAGGAAGATGACCGCAAACGGAAGGCCGAAGAACGCAGACAAAAGGAACAGAAGGAGGAGGAGGATCGGAAGCGACGACAGGAGGAGGAAGCGGAGAAAAAGCGCGAGGAAGAGGAGCGGAAGAAGCACGAGGAGGAGGAGCGGAAGAAGCGTGAGGAGGAGCGGAAAAGACGCGAGGATGAAGAGCGAAAGCGGCGCGAGGAAGAAGAACGTTTGCGCCAAGAACAACTCGAGAAGGAAGCGGCCGAAGCAGCCCGCCGACAACGCGAGGAGGCGGAGCGCGAAGAGCGCGAACGCAAGGAGAAGGAGCGCATCCAAGCCGAAAAGGAAGCGGAGGACCAGCGGCGGCGCCAGCAACTGGAGGAGGAGGAGCGCATCAAGCTTGCAGCACTACCACCCGTGCTGCGGTGGCTCAGTCTGTGCCCGAACCCCCAGCTGGCGAGCGTGGCAAAGGCTTTTCGAACAATGCAAGGCGTGCGCTACGATTGCATCGACACCAGTGCCACTGGATCGCCGGAAGGCCGCGAGCAGTGGCTGATGAACACACAAGTGGCTTTGGTTCTCGGCGAAAAAGACATCAGCTTGTCCCGGTTCCCGTCCTGGCAACGGCTGCCGGTGAACGCAATTGCAAAGCGGATCATCTGGCGGCTGGAATCCGACCGGTACTCGCTTACAGACCCCAGCCTTTTCGACTTTGGGAAACAGCTGCCTGGCTACTACGGAGCCGAGGGGCCAGAGGCGATGAGCTATCTGGTTCCTGACAGACTGCGCCGTGAAGCCTGGGAGACGTTTTCCTCCACGGACATGTTTTTTGTCAAGGTTTGTCTTTGTCTCTCCTTGCTCTGCTGCCCATGTTGTCTGGTGACGAGTACGAGCTAACACACCTTTTTTCTTCCAGGTTTCCGACGTGATGGATGCCGTGCCCTCGGTTCCACATCTGCGAGACGTGCGCCTCACTGTGGTGTACCGAGAACTTCCCGAGGAAGAGTCGCAGCTGGCCACCTTTGCCACAACGCAGAAATGGAAGTCGGACCCCAACGCGGATCGGTTCCACGGCTTTGCGCCACGGAACAAGTACTACGTCAACGGGAAAATGGTGAAGGAGGAGCTGCCCGGATGGAGCGCCGCCAGCAAGACTCCCTTCCCTGATGTGCGCGTCCCCCGCCGGGGGTTTGTCTCTGTTCCTGTCACCGATCCGTGCTTCAACCGCCTGTGCCTTGAACAGGGAATCGATCCGTCTCCTTTCTTGTCAGCCGCTCGACTGATCGCCCGGGAGTCAAGGTTGCCAAACGGTGTGCCGCATTCGCCCGAGACAACCACCTCCAACGATGCTGCGTTGCACGCTCACTCAATTCTTCTGAATGGCGATGACAGATCCGATGGATCTCGCTCCATGTCCCCCCTCAGTGGGCAGCGGAACGGCCGACTGGCCAACGGCGTTAACAATGTCAACGGGATGCATGGCGTTAATGGCATCAATGGCGTCAATGGTTTGAACGGCATCCGAAACGGGGACTAGGCTCCAGCCAGATGCCGCCTCAGAGTTCTGGCAAACATCCATGACGAAACGACGGCATGCATTCTCTCACTCCTTTCTATTTTCTCACAATCTCTCATGCTGCTCTGCGGCCAGGTCGGCTGGGTTGGGCGTCGGTGCTTTGGGCTTCTTTTGTTAGGTTGGGTCTACACGGTTTTGGATAGCTTTTTCTGTGTATTCGTTATATACGACACGTGGGCATCCAGCCCCAGCCTGTGCATGATTGCTGGCTGTTCTGATCCGCTATGCGATCTGGACTTTCCTTTGTCCTGTTTTAGAAATGAGAATACCCATGTTCTTTCTGTTTTCAGACTCTCAGACTTAAAACTTGGATTCGGCATCGTGAGATTTTGGGGCTCTTTTGGGGTTTGAAGGATTATGTAATATTTTGAGATTTTTTGCCCCCCGCCAAATCTTTTTGCCAACACCGTCTCTTTTCCTCCAACACTACGACTTTGCGACTCCAGAGCTGCTGCTGCGTTGCTATCGTCTTCCTTCTGGTTGAGCATTTGTGCATCTGTATCCTTTTTATAGAATACGTTGTTCTTGTTCTCTCCAACCCGCCAAAATGTCGACCACTGTGGAAAAGGTAGGCTCTCCTCCCAAGGCCTCGAGCGGGGCGCGTCGGACGGCCTGTCGGCGCAGCCGTCGAGGGAGCTGCCAATAGTACATGTTTGCTGACAATTGTTGCATTGATAGATCAAGGAGATTGAGGCCGAGGTATGTGACTAGACCTCTCTAGAGTTGTCCGGCGCTGTGTAGACTCGGACTCGGCAGGACGTCACTAACGTCGATTTATAGATGGCCCGGACGCAAAAGAACAAGGCTACGTCCTACCACGTGGGCCAGCTGAAGGCCAAGCTTGCGAAGCTCAAGCGGGAGCTGTTGATGCCGACGACGACGGGGGGTGGTGGCGGCGGTTCGGGCTTTGACGTAGCGCGGACGGGTGTGGCGAGCATTGGCTTCATTGGCTTCCCGTCGGTGGGCAAGAGCACTCTGATGAGCCGGCTGACAGGGCAGCATTCCGAGGTGGCAGCGTACGAGTTTACGACGCTGACGAGCGTGCCGGGGCAGGTGATGTACAACGGGGCGCCGTTGCAGATGATCGACCTGCCCGGGATCATCGAGGGGGCCAAGGACGGCCGGGGACGAGGACGGCAGGTGATTGCGGTGGCCAAGACGTGCCATCTGATCTTTATTGTGCTGGACGTGAACAAACCCCTGACGGACAAGCGGGTGATTGAGACGGAGCTGGAGGGGTTCGGGGTGCGGATCAACAAACAGCCGCCCAACATTACGTTCAAGAAGAAGGACAAGGGCGGCCTCAACATTACGAACACGGTGCCGCTGACGCACATCGACACGGACGAAATCCGCGCGGTGATGAGCGAGTACCGCATCAATTCGGCCGACATTACGATCCGCTGCGACGCGACGGTGGACGACCTGATCGACGTGCTCGAGGCCCGCAGCCGGAGCTACATCCCGGTCATCTACGTGCTCAACAAGATCGACGCGATCACTATCGAGGAGCTGGATGTGCTGTACCGGATTCCCAACGCGGTGCCCATCAGCTCGGAGCATGGCTGGAACGTTGACGAGCTGATGGAGGCCATGTGGGAGAAGCTCAGCCTGGTGCGCGTCTACACGAAGCCCAAGGGCAAGCAGCCCGACTACGAAACACCGGTGGTGCTGCGGGCCCACAAGTGCACGGTGGAAGACTTTGTGCGTTTCTGTTTCCTCTTTTTGTGATTCTTCCGGGGGGGCGGTGTGTCTTTGCTAACATCTTTCCAGTGCAATGCCATCCACAGAAGCATCTTGGACCAGTTCAAGACGGCGATCGTGTACGGGAAATCGGTCAAGCACCAGCCGCAACGCGTCGGTCTGTCCCACGAGTTGGCTGATGAAGACATTGGTATGCGGTTGCAATGCGTCAAGATACTTGAAGCTTTGATTCTTTTACTAACGATGCATGCAATACAGTGACGATTGTCAAGCGATGAAGGATGTTTATGGCAGACGACATCTATGCCCACAAGCGCCGATAGCCCGCCGAAGCTCTCCCGTGCCCTCGCTCCTTCAGGCGGGGTGGTGGAAATGGCGGACTGGACAGCCACGCTGAAGAGGAAAGAACTTTGTTCTAATGCCCTCGCCTCGGCAGCCAGTTCTCTCTGCGCAACGAAAGGAGAAAAAGTAGGCCCCCCCCGTCAAAAGGCAGCTGCCGACGGTTTCTATGATATACGGTCCTGGAGGATTGTATAGACAAGGAGAGGGGGTTTCAGTGATGGGTGTTGGCTTCTAGTCCGCTTCCTTCCACCCTGGGCAGAAGGCTACTTCCCTGCCCTTGCTTTCTGCATCACAGAACCTCGACCGCCTAGGAGCGCGCCAGAGGAGAGGTACGGTAGAAGGTTCATCTGTGCGAAGCGGAAGCCACAAAATACGGGCTACGGAGTAGCAGACAAAATGAGGGACATGATGTATGCACAAGGCAAAGCACTTGTAACGAAATCAAAGGAAAATAAACAGAGTCTCGCAAGCGTATATCGCAGCAGTGGCGTGTCGGACCAAGCCCCAGGGCAGCAGTCAAGCAAAACGCCGCTCTTGTCGACACAAGCCTTCTCCCTCTCCCCCCCCACCCCCATTGCCTGAGCATGTTTGTCATTTCCGCTGTTAATAAATGGTCCGCGGCCTCCAGAGGGGCCTTATCACCCAAGTCTGCAAGTCTGTGTTGTTTTTCTGTCACGGACCGGCCTTTTACGGAGTATATCTAATATATGATATATACGGAGTACGGAGTATTCTACAGTCGGACCGGAGCAATACGCGGCACGCGATGTAGACACCCCCTCCCCAAACGGAGCAGATATGCGGTAGAAAGAGTGTGCGTGGAGATGCTTCAGGGGTAACGGCAAGTGGAAAAAAAGAGAAACCCGGGCTGAGACAGGGCTATTCCGGATGATGAGGCTGCCGCGGTGGCTTGCACTCGCATGTGTCCTGCTCGTGGGCAGCCAGAAAATCAAAGTTTGGCTTATGGGGGAAAAAGAAAGAAAAAGAAAGAGATGAAAGAAAAAATAAAGAAGATGAGCACAATCGGCCATCGATGGGCCGTGTACTGTTGTCTGCCTTCTCCCCTCCTCCCAGGGAAATTGACGGCGTGGAGGATCTGCGGAGGACAGAGCATGATACGATTCGTATCCGTAGTTCGGTTCTTCCCTTCCTGGCCCCCAACCTGCTCTGTTCCTCCGTGTTGCAATAGCGCCACCCCACACAGCGGACTCAGCTAACGGCAATGAGCCTGCATGGTCCGGGGTGGAAGAGTCGGTGCGGCCCAACCTGCGGCCCAACCGATACGGACGGCCCAGGCGTATCTGTAGAACATGATATCTGTCTGCCTGGACGGTCCCGGGATTCTTGCTCTCTCTTGCCGTTGGTATACACCGTTGGCCACATCCGTGATGGATTCCACCTCTGTGCTGCCTCTGATTCTCGAATCTAGCGAGTGACGGCTGCCAAGGACCATCCATGCTCGTTCCCGCCCCCATGCCTGGTGCGGAGTAAGGCACAGACGGAGTACGGAGCACGGAGTAGCACGGAACCGACGGGTGAACATGGCTCCCCCCCGGCTCAGCCTGCGGCTGGGTTGGTTTTCATTTCACAACCTTGTAGTCTTGTACGGAGTACGTATCGTATTCGTAAGATACTCGAACGCTAAAGGCGGCCTGTCCAAGCGACCCTCCAACAGTCCTCCAGGGACCCCCGCAGACCCCCCCCCCCCTCCGCCCAAGAAAGACGCTCGCTGCGCCAGTCCCCTCGCCGGCCGCCGGCTGGGACGAGAATGTCCGCGGTACTCCGTACTCCGTACTCTGTACTCCGTACCTTGCCCGCCCTACGGGGGAAGCCCGTCCTGTTACGCGTGCGAGTAAGATGCTCGGAGGCTCGCTGCGACTGCTGCGAATGCGACACCAGCCGCGGCCCTCACTCGTCGACCCTACGGCCCCACCCACCTATTTCCACCCATGCACGCATGCACATGCATGCACGCTCTGACCTTTCACGAGCCGTCTCTTGCCGCCGACTCCTCTTTCGCTGCAAGCCCAGGGCCCCTCTTCCCACGCACCCCTGCCCCGGGTTCTGCAGAAGCAGCAAGCGCCACTTCCACTCGGAGGATTTGACGGACAGAGAATAGCGGTCTACGGGAGGCAAGCTGCGACTTTTGGCTTACGAGATGCTCGTATAACCTTTGCAGGGATTTATGCACGCACTCAAACGTCCCAAGGCGCAGAAGGCAATTCCAGGAAGAGAGTGAATTCCGGAGTGAAACTTGGGGTGCAGAAAGCTCGAGCCTCCAGGGAAGGTACGGAGTAGTAGGGAGAGCATGTCTTAGCCACAAAGAATTCCACACTCCATTACGTGGATGTGGAATACAGTCGGTGAACACGGCAAACCGCCATTATATGTGTCTCACTCTCACGTGTATCGCAAGAGCCGACCCTCTTTCCTTGTTCGGTGTGCAGCTTGCATTATATACTCTGTGCGACAGCAGCGCGCATGGCAGGGACACGCCCGCTAGGAACAGAAGGCGCGGCCACGGGCACTTGCTCTTTTCGTCTGATGCTTTGCTTCTTTCCCCAAAGGAAATATGTACCGTACCTGCCGGACACGGGCACTAACGCCCAACGCCCCTTCCCTCTGTGCGTCCTACGGAGTAATGCTCGTGCTCGCAAAGGCCTTGGCTTTCTAATCGGACGTCGCGTCTATCATGCGCAAAAGGAAATAAAAGAGACAGACAAGCTTGCTGACGTCGCAGTACAGATGCGCCCCCCCCCCCCCCCCCCCCCCCCGCCCCCGTCCCGCCTCTGTCCCGCCTCTGCTTCATGCACGCTGTTTGTGTAGGACGAGACTCCGGCTCCGCATTGCGGAGTAAGAAACGTGAAACAGCGTGCGGCGGCTGGTTTGTGATGTGCCATTTCTCTTTATCTTCATTCTCCTCTTGCCCTTTGTTCGTCTTTTGCCGGCCCTGTCCCTCTCTGGTGTCTCTCTGATGTCTCTCTGGTGTCTCTTTGGCGTATGCCTGGTCCCGCTCTATCCCCCTCTCTACTCCCGCTGTCCCTCCGGTTCGAGTTTGCGTGCGGTTGCGTCGGCCACCCCGAGTTCTTCTGATTATCAAGCCAACGCCCTTCTGTCACCCCCCTCCCCTCTCTTTCCCGCCTCCAATGCAACGCTGATGGCTCGCGTGGGGAATCGGCCGCAAAGCACAGCGGCCATCATTCTTCGCGCGTCTCGGAGGATGATCTGACGGGATAATACGAAGTACGGAGTACGAGGTGAAGAGGAGCTCGCTCCCGCGCCCCCTCACGTCGGGGAGCCCTCCCTTGGCGGCCACAAGCAGCCCCTTAAATTTGTCTTGCTCTTCTCGCCATCCTTGTTTGCGGCGTCCTCCGACAGCGCACTCCGCGGTTTCGTGGCTATCTTGATGTCCCATCCACGGCGGAACCAGAGGACCACCCACGGGCCACAAGACCCGGGCCCAGACCAACAGAGCGAGCTTGCTCGAAACAATCTCCGGAAACAAGCCTTCTTGGGAAGGGATCGCTCTAGTTCTCCTGCCTCTGCTGAGCTGCATGGTGGGTTGGCTGTTGGGGCCATCCTGTGGCACTGCCCCTGTGGCACATCTCGGACATGTACTGTCTGCTCCGCACAAAGGGCTAGGCTGCAAGATCGCATCTGCTACTCCCCATTCGACGCGTGCCTGTCCGAGGCGTTCCAATCGGAACACCATTCGGCCGTCTCGCCTTGCCTCCTGCAAACAGGGGCCGGGATCGGTCCTTGGACGCACAGCAGACGTCAGGACACAGGGCAATGCGCCTGACAAGATGGAGAGCATGCCTTCTTGGCATACGAAAGTGCAGTAATCTACCGGCTACCCTTGCACGATTGGCACCAACTAACTCCAAGTGGAAGCCTCATTTGTCTCCCCCCCCCCTCCCCCCTGTCCAGAAAACACATGACTGGACGGATGCGGTATGCAATGGACGGCACGAGTCCCGGACACAACCCGTCCCCGAGAACGCGACGACACAGGCCGAGCCCTGTTTGTTCGTATTTTCTCTTCCCGGTTTCCCCAGCCAACCAGCAGCGAGCAGAATTCCCATCCCCGTCCAATGGCAGCAGCCAGGGTCTGTTGCCGGCTCGCAGTTGGTCGAGGCCGCCAGCCTGCCGTGCCGTTTCCAGTCTCCTACAGCATTCTTCTCCCCTCTATTGGTTTTTCTTTTTTGTTTCTTATCCATTCCCACGAAAAACATATAGTCTGGTCAGAATTATTACTGACTGCTCCACACGCGATAGGGACTACTCGTACAGAGTACGAGTCCGAGTACTCCGTACGGAGCTTACACTCGGCCTGCGTGTGTGATCGTCGTCCAGGTATAGTGCGTACCGCCCACCCATTATTACCAGAGAAATGCAACGTTCCGGGGGCCTGCACAAGCAAGACAGCGAGCAGCCTTCAGTTTACGGAGTACGGCCTCGTGTTCCTGCAGCAGCCGAAGACCAAGTCAACGGCCATAATGCATTTGAGTGGTCCCCAAAGGGACGAGTTGAAGAGAGAAGAAGGAAACAAAAAAAAGATACACCAAAACAAAGAGGACATGTTCTGCCACTAGACGCACTCTCAGGGACTTGCTAGGGACCGGTCCTCCCGCTCCGGGGCTGCCCTTGGATCCTCGCAGCCCTTGTCCGCCCACCACGCCAAGGTCGCGCTACGGACGGTCACCCGTTGAACGAGAACATGCAGAGGACGCTTTGAAGGCAGCCCCACTGCGGGCAAATGCCATTTTCTGTCCTCGTTCACCGTTGTTTCGCCTGCTGACCACCCCTGTCTTATAAGACACGGTCCCACCACCAGCTAGGCTCGAAAGGAAACGCTACGAGTCGAAAAAGATGGCCGCTCAGGCCGAGTCCGCCCGCCTCACCGATCCAAGGCCCACTGCGCACCGCGAGCAGCGCGAGTGGCCTGACTGCATCGGCGAATGAGCCCTGCGTTCTGCAGCAGACCAGGGCCACTGGATAAACACCCGTTCCTGCTAGGGGCGCGGGAAAGGAAAAACTGCGGAGCTCAGGATCTCCCTCCCCCACCAGAGCGGCGGCCGCCATCTTGCTTGCACTGGCCCTGGCACTGGCTTGTATCGGCTCTAGTTTTTTTTCTCGTCTTCTTTCTCTGATACGTCGCCAGCTCGACTCATCATCTCCCAGGCTCTTCCCACTAAACCAAGACGGGTGCAAGCGGGCACAGGCGCCTAATGGGGTCGTTTGCCGGCGACTGGAACGCACGCCCCGTCCGTGTGGTCGACCGGCCTCTCGTCCAGGTCATTTTCATGGGCTTCTTCAGAGGCACTGGCTGTTTGGCTACCCTTGCTACTCGCACACCGTTTGGCCGCCGCAGGCAGACCCGGACAAGAAAAGGCCAAGGCCCCCGGCATGCAGAGCACCACTGGGGCCTCGTCTCGCCGTATCTTACGGAGCAGGAATGCTACGCTTTCAAACTAACCTACCCTTCCATCCGTCCATCTCCCCTGTCAGTAGCCCTCCAACTACCACCATCCATCTCATCCTGTCTAGTCTCCATCCAGACAGTGCCGCGTTCTTCTGTTCTGCTCTTTTTCTCGGTCCTCACGCCCTTTTCTTCTCACGGAGTATATACTTATTCCGCAAAAAAACTCACTACCCGTCATATAAGGTTCCCAGCTACGTTTATGGAGTATCTTACTATACGAGACGTACTTACAGTTTATGCCTGCTCGTATACTACTCCATACAACCAAGCATCTACACTCCCCCATGTCCACACGCCCCTCTCGTCGTCCGTTCTTTTTCCTACCGACCACCCACACATTCTCCTCTCAACACGACACACAAAAACCAAAAAAAACCGTCCCAGAACCATAACTGTTCTGTCTTCTGTTTCGTTTCCTGGCTTATACTGTACCCATTGGCCCGAGTCAATTCCGTCGGTATAGAGCCTGTCCACTTATTTTTGTCTCGAGGTGATAAGCCGGCTCTGTCTGTGGCCGAGAGGATCCCTTTTCTCTGACTCTCTTATTCCTTCTGCCTTTTTATTTTATTCATCTAAAACGATTTCCTTTCCTTTTCTTTTTTCTATCGTTGCCCCCCTCGAACACCGCCTCCAACGTTTTCTCCTTTCTATTTTCGACAGAAGCCGTACTTGGTTCTCGAACTCTGCTCAGGGTTGTACAAGTATCGGTCAGAGCACGCCACGGGCACCATGATCTCCTGACTCCGACAACAGAGAAAAACGACACCGAGCAGGCCGGTGCCGAAGCAGACCAAATCGGACAGCGCCCTTTCGAGAGAGACGGGGAAAGCAAGAGGCGAGAAGAAGAGGGGGTGAAAGAATAAGAAAAGACAAAAACAACAAAGTCAACCGCCCCCCTTTCTCTAAGAGAGCCAGCGGCTGCGGGATCTCGGGTCCGGCCCTTTTTCCTTCCTTCTCCGTGCCACTCCACACACGCTCCCCTCCCACCAAAAGCGACGACGTCTACGCCTGCATACGAGTAGCGCTTCTCTCTTTGGGGGGCACCGCCAGAAGATCAAAGGTCAAAAAGCTACCCACACCTTCTCCCGCGCCTTTTTTCCGTTCTCGGCCACCCCCCCTTCTCCTTCCTTTGCGTCTCCCTCCCTCCACCGTTTCTGCTTTCGTTTGTCGAGACGGCTGGCAGTCTTTTTCTGGAGCCAAGCAACAGAGTCATGCATTGATCGCCGGCCAGGATACAAAGCCATGCACTTTCTCTATTCATCCATGCATAGCACCAGCCGCTCATCCACCGTCACGATCGTCTTGGCGTGAGACGAGCAAAGGCAGGCATCCGGCCAAAAAAGCCGAAGGGAGAAAGAGAAAGGACCAAAAAAAAAAATTAATACACCCCTCCGCCAAGAAGAAAATTTCGAAAGTCGGAAGGGGACGGACGAAGCGAAGAAAGACGACACGAAAGTAAATCAAATTCAACCACATCGACGCCGGATCGACAACAATCTCATCGCTGGTCCCGGATCCTCCTCGCTCTGCGTCTCCGATCGTCCCTGTCTCGTTCCGTCCCAGAACGGGAGACCGCCCTCCAACCGTGGCAGTTCTCTGGTCACCAAGCCGGAGCACAAGACGCTGCCATGGCCTCAACCGGCGGAACGGACCCGGCGATACAGACGCAGCTGGCGCAGGACAGCGCACACTTTGACACCGACAACTGGGTCAACATGAGCGTGATCCAGTCAACAATGTCCGCCTTTTCCGACGCCGATCTGGCCTATGCGCCGCCCATGGACAACCACCACAGTGTAGCGCCACAGGACACACTGAATCGGATGCGGCCGTTGCAGCCCCGGCTGTCGCAAGACGATAAGGACGCCCAGGATCGGCAGCAGCAGGAGCAGGAGAAGGAGAAGCAGCAGCAGCAGCAGCAGCAGCAACAGAGCCCACCACTGCATCTTTCGCATCACCTGCCGCATCTGCATCAATATCTGCAACCACACCTACCGCAACAGACACCGTTGCCTGTGGTCCAGCCTACGCCCCAGCAGCACCACCATGCCATCCACCACGATCTTCCCCAGCTAAACACGCTGATGAGCTCTTCGAACCCCACCTGGCCAAGCATGTTGATTAACAACAGCTACTCCGCTGCGTCGGCGCCCATGCCGGTTCTATCGCCCGCGCCAGTCCACGTACCGGCTCCGCTTCCTCCGTCTTCTTCAAGGGCCGTGGCGCCTCGCACGGGGCGACCGCCGCCGCCGCTGAAAACCAAGCTCTTTGACCGGGATGGGAAGCCGGGGCCGCGGAAGATGCTGACAGACGACGATCGCCGGCGGATGTGCCAGTATGCAGAAGCGCACCCGGGAGTGAAGCAGTCTGAGATCGGAAACCTGTTCGGCGTCGAGCGAAGGTGTGTTCCTTTTTTTGGTCTACTCTGCCATTTCCCTCTCTCTTTTCTCGGCTAACAAGCGAAAGCACTGTGTCCAAAGTTCTACGGAAACGGGAAAAGTACCTAAGAGAAGACCGGAGCATGTCGCCAGGCAGCAAGAAAGCCAAGAGCAAGTTCCCCGACGTGGAGCGGGCGCTGTCAAACTGGGTGCGCAATGCGCAGAAAACCGGCGTGATGGTGACGGACGCCGAAATCCAGGACAAGTTTCGTTTTTTTGCCGCGAGCGCCGGCAGCCCGGACACGATCCTGAAAGCCAACGGCTCCAGTTGGCTGGAGAAATTCAAGCAGAGGAACGGCATCGGATCGGGCCGGCTCGTGCGCCGCGCGTCCGAGACGAACATCCCGGACCACCGCATGGACTCTTTGAACGCCGCCGGCTTCGTCGGGTCGTCGCCGTCCCTGATGCCGATGGATTCGATGGAATCCATGGACCTCCAAGGCAACGAGTCGCCCCTCTCGCCCATCGCCGGCCGACGCCCGTCGGTCTCCCCCCTTTCGGCGGGGGGCCACGGCAACAACAACGACGAGCGGGGGGATGGCGGGCGGGAGCGAGGCAGCAGCAGCGGCAACACCCACCACAACCTGATGGGGCCCGTCACCTCGAGCAGCAGCATGCACCTCGTGGGCCTCGGCCTGACGACGGGCATGGGCAACTACAAGCACAGCAACCACAACCAGAGCACGACGTCGCTGTCGAGTGTCTTCACCGAGACACCCGTGTCCTCCTTTCCCAGCAGTGCGCTGAGCCCTACGGCGCCCTTTCCGTTCTCACCGGACCCCAACGACGGCGCGTTCCTGTCCTCTCCCATGCCACCGCCGGGCAGTTCCAACTTCCAGCGGCCGCGCAGCCAGACGCTTCCGGCGCTGTTCAACCTCGAGTTCATGGACCACGAGTCGACGCCGCCGCCACCGCCACCGCCACTGCCCTCGCACGGACAGCAGCACAAAGGCGGCACGTTGCCGGCGGCAGACGCCATGACGCCCAAGTACCGGCAGCAAGATCACCACCAGCAGCAGCAGCAGCAGCAGCAGCAGCAGCAGCAGCAGCAGCAGCAGCAGTACGCTCAGCAGCACCAACACCAGCATGCCCAGCACCACCAGCACCATCAGAACCACCAGCACCACCAGCAGCATCCGCTTCCGCAGCTCTCGCTGCAGCAACAGGGCCACCGTCTGTCGTCGACGGCGCCCTCGTCGGCCGTCGACTCGCCCATGACGGACATCTCGATGCCCTCGTTTGGGATTGACAGCACCGTTGTGTCGCCCCAGCTCCGGCGCAGCAGCAGCAGCAGCAGTCTTCTGCTGAGCGGTGGCGGCGGCGGCGGCGGCGGCGGCGCCCCGCGCTCGGCTGGCGGCCTGGGCGGTGCTACGCTCCTCGGCGGCATCAACGGCAGCGGCAACGGCAGCAGTGGTGGCGGCGGCGGCGGCGGCGGCGGCGGCAGCGACAGGGTCTCTGGCGTGGGCGGCGCGGGTGGCGGCGGCGGTAGCGGCAACGGGGACAAGTCGGCCAACAACGGCGGCAGCGGCAGCGGCAACGGCAACATGCCCTCGCAGGACGACGCACGGCGGGCGGCCGACACGCTCCTCACGTTCATTCAGACGGTGCCGGGCGGCTTCGACCAAAACGACCACAACGTCATTGCGCGGCTGGTGGAGAAGCTCCGGCTGCAGGGCGGCGGCGGCGGCGGCGGCGGCGGCATCACCAAGATCAGCACAGGCATGAGCATCTTGTCGCGGATTCCCGAGGGCGAAGGGGAGCTGGGCAGCGAGGGCAGCAGCCACCATCAGCACGAGCACTCGGCCAACAACGCGACGGAAACGCAAATGGCTGCGTAGGCACTTCTTTCGCTCTACGTCACTCGTCTCTCCTCTCCTTCTGCTGGTGCATTGGTTGTTTGTGTTTGCTCTCCTGCTTTGGTTTGGTTTCCATTCCCGGCCTCGTTCCCCTTCTCTCCCTATACCCTCTCTCCAATATTTTTTTCTTTTTTTCACACATATCTTGGGAAGATATTTTCCCGCTCACGCGATTACGGTTTTTTTTTTGGCATTGCTCTTTTTGATTTGTTGCTGGTTCTCGCATTTATCGCATTGTCTATTGGCTTCTATTTTTTGGCATGTTTTACTTTTCTTTCCTCAGGGAAACAAGAGGGGGGAGGGGGGCTCCTAGCAGGACCAAGGGGAGAATACTGGCCAGGGACAATCGGAGGCCAGTGCTTTCCGTTGACGCCAGTTTTCTCCTCTGGTTTTTGTATGGATTTTTCTTTTTCTTTTTTAACTTTTCTCTTTGTTTTCTTCTTTTTCCTCTTATTTCTGTGTTTACAGGGGTTTTTATCCAACACCAGGACGCAAGTCCCGTCGTGGCTAGAAAATATGGACAAATCGGACACACGTCCGCGGGTGTGCCGCTCTGTTGCGCATACGAGAGGCCGGATACGAGCGAAAGGGTACCATGGGTTGTATGGACTGGGATTGGCTGGTAACATACGGGAGACGATGCAGGCAGCATGGACTTTGGCTTTATTGGGCGAGGGGTCTGGCCCTTCCCCCTGTTTGTTTTTTTTTTTTTTTTTGTTTTGTATCTTTTATTTTTCTTTTTATTGTTCCTTTCTTTTTTTCTTTTTCGGAGGGACCCCCCCTTCCTCGTCTCACTCGCTTTGCTCGCGTCTTTTTTTTTCTTGTTTGTTCTGGGAGGTTTTTGTGATATAGTTTTTATTTTCCCTCGACTTGTCAAGCTTTCTTGGAGGTGTGTGTCGGTGGTGGGAAGTGGCCTAGGATGGTTCGATTCTCTGTTTACTACTTCACCCCCCCTTTTCATGTTTTCAAACCCCGCAACAAGGGACAAGCCACACACCCCCGAGAGGATTGCAAGGCACAAAAAAACCAGAATAACAAATTCCAAAAAAAAAAAGCTCGTGGGCGGCTTTCTGATTTAATTCTTTTATTCTTGCAATCGTGATATTTCTTGTGGAACTGAAAAAAGGTGGAAAGTAAAATATAAATATAAATAGCAAAAACGGGTATCATATTGCATTGCCTGGTAAAAGGTACCAAGGGAGACCTATCTCGCTTCACGCTGGTCCGCTTTCTCTTCCCACCGGCCGTCTTCTGCCACGCCCCCCTCCGCCAGCTCCGGCACCAGACGCACCAGCACCGCCTCCAGCACGCCGTACAGCAGGTGCTTGTTGCAGTACGCGTCGTCAAAGACGGCCAGCACGCTGCCGTCGATCTCGCGCAGCACGGCCTCGCTCGGCGGCTTTTGCTGGCCGCCCACCCCGCGCCCGGCCCACAGCGCATGCACGGCCTCGGCGGTCCGCTGCCGCAGCGCGGCCACGGCGGCGTCGTCGGCGGGCGCGACCAGCGACGGCGGCGTGGCGCCAAACTTGTTGCCGGGGAAGAGCGAGGCGCGGGTCGCGCGCAGCAGGGTGGGCAGCAGAGCCGGGTCGAGCACGGTCCGGCGCAGGTGGTGCGAGAGGAGTCTTTTCGGAGAGGTTAGTGAGAGACTTGGAGACTCGGGGGGCTTGTCGGCTCTGTGAAGAGGAGGGGGGGGGGGGTGGAAGGACGGATAAGAGGAGGGACGTGTGGGAGCAGGCCGCAGAACAGGCTGCGTGGTAGCAGTGTCTCGGTCCTCTGCACCCTCCCTCGGCTCGATAAGACTGGGGGCTTCCGGGCTAGGCTCGGAGCAGAAGACGACGAACAAGAGTGTCCTTCTGGTCTTCTGACTGAACAAGAGAGAGCTAGGGGCGGGTGCAGAGCGGAGCGATGCGTATGCTCCAGAAAGACAGGCTGCAAAGACCCTGGCGCGTACACGCGGAACTAACAAGGCAGCAGACTTTGGTAGCGAGGTGTTTCGTGCAATAGGAGGCCAGAACGGCCCTTTTGGTTTGCCATTGGATGGACCAAAGAATGGAAAAAGGGATCCAATGAAGAGGGTGTGTGATGCGAGGTCTGTGGAGTTTTTTTTTGGCTGTTTTTGATGGAGCCACGGGAAAAATCAAAGAACCAACGTCGGAGAGAAGAGAAAACCGGAGGGGACCAGATGTCTAGGCCCTGGCACTTGCTGTAAAGGGCAAGTCTTCCGGAGGTGGCGCTCATCGCCCACCTCGTCACCGGAGCGCATCACTCGAGCTCCGAGAGAGGGTGCAGGGGAGGACAATATAGGCCCACGCCCCCCCTCCCTCAACGACCGGAAGCGGTCCGAGGGTCCTGTGACCGGAATGACCTGTGGAATGGTCGGGGGATGGGGGGGAAGGGGAGGGGGCAGGGGGGGGTGCCACAGAGGGGCGACAAGAGGATACTCGGAAAGGAAATGAACAAGCAGCGGCGTATCTTACCTGTCGAGTGGCCGATCCAGCGCAGCTATGCGTCCTGGCCCGGCGAGGGCCAGCCACTGCAGCAGAGACAGGGCGCCGCAGAGCCAGGGCATGCGGAGGTCGAGCTGCGCCAGGCGCGCGACCGTGGGCCAGAGGGCGAAGCAGAGGACGGGGACGGGTCGCTCTTCGGGTGGGGGTAGTAACGGGGTCGGCGAGTCCTTTTCGTCAGCGCGGGCAGTGCTGACGCTGCTGCCAGCGCGCGGGGGAAGCGTGCGCGCGAGAGCGAGGCTGGCGACGAGAAAGCGCAGCGACGCGTACAGCACGAAGCCCATCTTGAGCAGCGACCAGAAGACCGAGCTCGCCGTGGCGACGACGCGGGCGCCCGGGCCGCGGGCGCTGGGCCGGACGGCGGTTGCGTCGGTGGTGGTCTCTGCCGGCGGCTGCACGGGCTTCCGCGTCTTCGCGGGGGCGTGGGCGTCCTTGCTCGGCCCGGCCGGCCCGTCCAGCTTCTCGCGCACGAGCCGGGCCAGCAGGCCGATCAGCTCCCACATCATCCACGGCTCAGCCACGCGACGCATCAGCACGTCGCCGAGCAGCAGGTCCGCCAGGATCTGGCCCAGCAGCGCCGTCAGGCACTCGTTGGCCAGGTCCTCGGGCGGCAGCAGCGCGGCCAGGACGGCCCGGACCAGCAGCTGGCGGTAGGCCGCCTCGTTGGCGGCCTGCTGGGCGGCGGCGTCCTCGCGGCCTGCGCCGTCGCTGCTGCTGCTGCTGCTGCTGCTGGGCACGACTGGCGACAGGGCCGGCAGCGGCCAGAGGGCGTGGTACACGGCACGGGGGTCGGCGTCGATGGGCGGCCGTGCCATGAGAGCGCGGGCAGCGCGGTGGGCTGGCGCGTTAAGAGAGAAAAGCACATGGTAGACAAAGAGAAGAAGGAGAGGGGGAGGGCCTTACCCCGGACGTGGTTGTCGAGCAGCTCCGGCAGCTCGTCCAGCAGGAGGCTCTCGAGGTCCACGCGGCGCAGGCGCTGCTCGACGGCGCGCGTGCAGTGCGCGACGATGTGCACCAGCTCGGTGATGAACTGCTCGTTGGGGCTGATCTTGCCGTACCACGGCAGCACAAACTCGCGCACCACAATGGCCAGCAGCGCGTACAGCTGGCGGTCCACGTCGTTGCGGCTGGTCAGCGGCGGCAGGAGGTCTTCGATGGGCTGGTCCGGGGGCGCCGTGGCGGCCGCCGCCGTTGTTGCGGCCGGTCCTGCTCCTGCGCCGGCTGCTGCGCCGACTGCTGGCCCCGCTGTTGCTGCTGTCCCTGAAGTGGCGGCAGCGGCCGCTATCGCTGCTGTCCCCGTTGTCGTCGTCGTCGTCGGACAGAGCGTGCGGCGGATCAGCAGAAGCGTGGCCTTGTCGGAGAGCAGGTCCGCCGCAGGCCCTGCGCGGGCAGCAGCAGATCGCCGGGCACCGGGCGCTGGCTCTGTGGTGCCGGAAGGCGATGTGCCTATGTCCGGGATCGGTGTCGACGCTGCCGTCGTCGTCGTTGTCGTCGCCGTCGTTCTTGTCCCGCCCGGAGCAGCCGGGGCTGCGTTTTCCGACTGCGGATGTCGGCTTGAGGGGTCCTCCATCGCCGCTGTCATGGCTGCTGCGGGAAGCGCGTCCAGGTAGAGAGCGCGTCGGCAAACATGTCCTTGCTTGCCCGTGGTGGTGCGGTGCGTTGGGGCAACGTTGCTGGTCGGTCGGGCGCGGAGCGTGAAGAAGCCGCGATCCAGAAAGCGGGCCCCACATCCCACGGCTAGTGCACGGGCCGCAACTGTCAAGACCGAGTGGCTTCTACATATTCTAGGGAGTACATATGCTACGGATGCATCTACAATGGCTCAACTGCTGAAACATACTGCATTGTCTAGATCGGAGTCGTGAGTCTATGTGTACAGAGCCGCCGTCCGGGCCATGCGGCCTACTCAGCGTCTTTCCGCGTTGCCTCGTATCTGCAGGGGAAAGGTCAGGGTCAGCAAAGGGCAGAGACAAAAGAGACAAAAGCCAAAAAGAAAACAAAAACACCTCGCCCGCCCGGCTGGATACGCACCTCTTCCCGCGGAAGGCCCAGAGCCCCCAGTTGCCGCTGCTGATGTCCTGCGGGTCCATGTCGTTGAGGTCCCAGCGCTGGCTGCGGAAGATGTTCTCGCCCGGCTCCAGCAGCAGGTCGAACTCGCCGCCGGCCGTCTTGTGCACCCAGGCGATGTCGCGCTCCATGTCGTACTGCGTGTAGCCCGTGACCAGCACCGGCGCCTTGGTCTCCAGCAGCAGCGGCACCGTCTCGCGCCACTCGTGCGCGCTGGCCGGGTGGCCCAGCCCCGGGTGGAAGAGCATGAAGCAGTCAAAGTACGGGTCGTACGGCGCAAAGTAGCCCGTCTGGTGCAGCGTGTGGTAGTAGTCCACGATCGTGCTGATCTTCATCGTCGGCCACACGCGGTCCTCCACCACGGCGCCGAACGGGTTCGACGGCGTGCGCGCCGGCAGCGGGAACTCGTCGTCGCGGTTGGCCATGCTCTCGGGGCCGATGAAGATCAGGTGCAGCCGCGCCGCCGGGAACAGGTGCGCCAGCTGCACCCACACGTCGCGCGGCAGCGACGACTCGGCCCGCGCGCCCAGGATGAACAGCCGCACCGCCGGCGCCTCCAGCCGCAGGCCCTTGATGCTGTCGGAGCCGCCCGTCTTGGGCGGGTGCAGGGTGTAGCGGAGGGCTGGGACGGGTGGGGGGGG
>LZPB01000360.1:0-13474 GCA_001676865.1 Ceratocystiopsis minuta
GCCGCCGCCGCCGCCGCGCCACGAGCCGCGCGCCGAGGACCTGCAGGCGGTGTTCCGGATCCGCTACGCGGGCGACGTCAAGCTGCTGCTGACGGCCGACATCCTGCTGGACTACCCGATGCCCAGCTTCGTGGGCATCCCCGTGCGCCTGAGCATCACGGGCCTGACGTTTGACGGCGTCGGCGTGCTGGCGTACATCCGCCGGCGCGTGCACTTCTGCTTCCTCAGCCCGGAGGACGCCGTGGCCGCCGTGGGGGGCGACGACGCCGCGGCGGGCGACGACGCCGACGTCGCGGCCTCGGCGGCCGCTGCCGCCGCCGCCGCCGCGACCCCCCCGCCCCCCGCAGGCACGGCGCCACCACCACCGCCGCAGACCCGCCTGGGCGGCCTGCTGCAGGAGGTCCGGGTCGAGAGCGAGATCGGGCAGCGCGAGGGCGGCAAGCAGAGCCTCAAGAACGTCGGCAAGGTGGAGCGGTTCGTCCTGGAGCAGGTGCGGCGCATCTTTGAGGAGGAGTTTGTGTATCCGAGCTTCTGGACGTTTCTGGTATGAAGTCTGTGTCTGGCTATCTATCTGCCTGGCTCTGTCTCTCTGTCCGTCTCGTCCTCACGTCAGCGTGCTCTTGAACCCCTGGTACGCCGAGTTGATGTCCAGCTCCAGCTCCCGCGCCTGGCCCTCGTCCAGCACGTCCGTCGCCTTCATCTGGTTCAGCGTGATCAGCCACTGCACAATCTTGCCGCGGCCCTCAAAGTCCCGGTCCGTCACCTTGTTGACGGCGTGGATCACGTCCGACAGCAGCGGGTGCAGCTGGTCCTTGGCCAGCAGGCCCAGGCGCAGCGCGTCCAGGAACGTGATGAAGTCCTGCGTCGCCTCCAGGATCAACGCGCCGCTCGGCGCATTGCCGCTGCCGCCACCGCTTCCACCACCGCCGCCGCCGCCCCCATCGCCGCCATCCCCGCCGCTGTGGCCGCCGTTCGATTTCTGCCCGCCGCCGTCCGGGCCGTGCCCGCCGCTACCGCCACCACCGCCGCTGCCGCCGGGCACCAGGGCTGTCGACGGCATGCCGACACGAATGCGCTCTGTGGCGCGCGGGACTTCGAGCTGGAGGGAAGAGAGGGTGTCAGACAGAATACGAACAAAGAGCAGGAAGACAGCGCACGCACATCCCATTCCGCCTTGAACTCCTCGAGACTGCCAAACACAGTGGCCACCGTCTCGTCCTTGAGAATCGAGTTGTACTGCTTGAGCGAGCGCTCGCAGATCTCGGTGTAGTCTGCCTCGGGGATGGCGTCTTTGAAAAACGCCTTTTCCAGCTCGTCGATGGTCACGATGATGCTGAAGAGCTCGGCCAGCGACTCCTGTAGGTCGCGCTCGGCGCGGGTTTCGGTCAGTTTGACCTCCTGTCCGGTTAGCTGCCGAAGACAAGACGAACAAGAAGACGAAAGAAAAGAAAGACCTCATCGAGATTGATCGTCGCCGAGACGGCCGTGTTCGGCACATAGCTGGGAGGCAGCGGCGCATAGGCCTGCCGGGACATCATGCATAGAGCGTGGCCAGCAGATGGTCGTCATGGCCCGGTGCGCGATGGTCAGGGGCGGACAGGGCTCGTGCAGGAAAACATGGAAGCTGGCGGGGGATGCGGCGAGCGAGCTGCCGCGGTAGGCACCGATGGCGGCCAGGAACCGGCAGAATCGCGGTCCTTCTCACCGCCTTTCGACGGAAAAAAAGTTTGAGATAAGAAATGCCGATAAGCTTTTTTTCTTTTTTTTCAATGATCCCAGTTTTTTTTTTTGCTTTTCCAGCTTCATTCTCAACACCCGCCTAGACCCCTTACCAGTACAGCTACACTCGTCACCATGGCGGCCCCGAAGAAGAACGCCAAGGCGACACGCAAGTTCGAGGCGAAGCACCTCAAGGGCGTGCTCGAGAAGCGGAAAGCCAGCGCGAAAATCAAGCAGCGGACGCAGATCCAGGCCAAGAAGCAGGCGAAGCGCGCGCAGGATGCCGAGTTCTACAAGGGCGCGACCGGCGACAAAGCCGCGGCTGGCCCTTCCCGCGGCCCGAAGCGGCCGGACGCCACGGTCAGCGACATGAGCGTCGACGCCTTTTTCCAGGGCGGCTTCCAGATTCTGGACGGCAAGGACGGCAAGGACAGCAAGACCAACGGGAAGGCCAACGGCAAGGGCAAGGCCGCCAAAGCGGCGGCCAGTCTGGGCAAGCGGAAACGGAACGGCGCGGGTGGCGGCGACGACGACGACGACGCCAGCGGCGACGAGTCGGAGGAGTCGATGGAGTACGACCCGGTCGGCAGCGACAGCGACGACCTGGACGACGACAACGTCGGCATCGGCATGAGCAAGGCGGCCATGGACGAGCTGGCCGAGAAGGACCCGGAGTTCTACCAGTTCCTCAAGGAAAACGACCCGGGGGCGCTTGACTTTGACGAGAACGCGGGCGACCTGGCCGAGGTGGACGCGCTGAGCGACGGCGCGTCGGACGCGGAGGGGGCCGGGTCGGCGCAGCAGCGGCCGCGGAAGAAGCAGAAGAAGGCCAAGGCCACGAATTCGGACGACGACGACGACGACGACGACAACGACGAAGACGAAGACCCGTTCGGGGCGGCGGACAACGAGCTGCAGCTGGACACGGTGGCGCGCTGGGAGCGGTCGATGGCGGAGACGCAGTCGCTGCGGGCGGCGCGGCAGATTGTGCTGGCGTTCCGGAGCGCGGCGCACCTGAACGAGGTGGACGAGGACGCGCGCGGGGCGGCGGCGGCGGCGACGGTGGCGCGGCGGTACGCGATCAAGAGCCCGGAGGTGTTCCACCAGGTGGTGGTGGTGGCGCTGCGGCACGTGCCGCTGGTGCTGCAGCACCACGTGCCGGTGCGGACGTCGGCGGCGCAGCGGCTGTACGTGCCGACGGAGTCGCGCAAGTTCAAGGCGCTGTCGGGGCTGGTGCGCAGCTTTGCGGCGTCGGTGCTGCACCTGCTGGGCACGCTGTCGGACGACGGCACGCTGCGGCTGACGCTGGCGGCGCTGACGCCGCTGGTGCCGTACCTGCTGTCGTTCCGCAAGCTGCTCAAGCACGTGGTCAAGACGGTGGTGCACTTCTGGGCGCAGCCGGCCAGCAGCGAGACGACGCGCGTGACGGCGTTCCTGGTGCTGCGCCAGCTGGTCGTCGGCGGCGACCGCGGCGTGCGCGAGGCCACGCTCAAGGCCGCGTACCAGGGGCTCGTGCAGGGCAGCCGCGCGACCAACGCCAACACGGCGGCCGGCGTGCACCTGATGAAGAACTCGGCGGCCGCGCTCTGGGGCGTCGACGCCGCCGTCGGCTACACGACGGCCTTTGCCGCCATCCGCCAGCTGGCCATCCACCTGCGCAACAGCATCGTGCACAACCAGAACAACGCGTTCCGCGCCGTCTACAACTGGCAGTACGTGCACTCGCTGGACTTTTGGTCGCGCGTGCTGGCCGAGCACTGCAACGTGCAGGCCGTGGCCGCGGCCGAGGCCAAGGTGAAGGCGCTGGCCGGCAAGACGAAGACGGCGGCGACGGGCAAGAAGGGTAAGGCTGCTGCTGTCGTTGCCGAGGCCGCCGACCCGGCCGACATCGCGGCGGCCGAGGCCGAGGCCGAGGCGCTGGCGGCGACGTCGAAGCAGCTGTCGCTGCTGGTGTACCCGCTGGTGCAGGTGACGCTGGGGGCGGTGCGGCTGATCCCGACGGCGGCGTACTTCCCGCTGCGCTTCCAGCTGGTGCGGTCGCTGCTGCGGGTGTCGCGGGCGACGGGCACGTACATCCCGCTGGCGCCGGTGCTGCTGGAGGTGCTGGCGTCGGCGGAGATGAAGCGCAAGACGTCGGCGACGGCGGCCAAGGCGAAGAAGGCGCAGGCCAAGAACAGCCACAGCGCGGCGGCTGTGAAGCAGCTCGACTTTGCCGTCGCCTACAAGGCGCCGCAGTCGCTGCTGGGCACGGCCGTGTACCAGACGGGCGTGGGCGAGCAGGTGGTGGAGCTGCTGTCCGAGTTCTTCGCGCTGTGGGCGACCAACATTGCGTTCCCCGAGCTGGCGCTGCCGGTGGTGATCGCGCTCAAGCGCTGGCTCAAGGAGGCGCGGCGGCTGGGCGGCGGCGGCGCGGCGCACGGCAAGAGCGGCAAGGGCGGCGCCAACAGCAAGGTGGTGGCCGGGCTGGCGCTGCTGGTGCAGAAGCTGGAGGCGAACGCGCGCTTCGTCGAGGAGAAGCGGGCGCGCGTGGAGTTTGCGCCGCGCGACCGCTCGCAGGTGGACGCGTTCCTGCGCGACTTTGACTGGCAGAAGACGCCGGTGGGCGCGTTTGTGGTGGCGCAGCGGGCGGTCAATGCCGAGAAGCAGCGGGCGCTGGAGGCGGCGCGGCTGGAGGAGGACCGCAAGCGGCAGGACGAGAAGAAGGAGCGGCAGGCGGCGCGGCTGGCGGAGGCGCAGGGGGTCGAGATGGAGGATGAGGAGGAGGAGGAGGGTGACGACGAAGACGAGGAGGAGGAGGAGGAGGATGACGAGGAGGAGGAGGTCGACGACGACGACGAAGATTGATAGCATGTCCGGCTGTACAAAAGTCCTTATTATCCAATTATTACATCTCACCGCACAGCAGACACACCAACCTTACCACGCACAGTGCCCCCCGTCAATCCGCAGGTCACTCCCCGTCATGAAGCTGCTCGCGTCGCTCAGCAGGAACACGGCGGCGCCGCGGTACTCCTCGGGCGTGCTGAGGCGGTTGAGCATGTTGTCGGCGGCCCAGGCGACGCGGCGCTCGGGGCGGGCGGCAAACAGAAAGTCGGTCATGGCCGTGACGATGTAGCCGGGCGAGAGCGTGTTGACGCGGATGCCGTGCGCGCCCCATTCGGCGGCCAGGCTGCGGCCCAGCTGCAGCACGGCGGCCTTGGACGCGTTGTACGCGGGACACAGCAGGCCGCGGTTGGTCACGGTGCCGCTCATGCTGGCGATGAGCACGATGCTGCCGGTGCGGGGGGTGCGGGGGGTGCTGGGGGCGTCCCCCGCCAGCCGCACCATCTGCCGGGCCACGGCCTGCGCCGTCAGAAAGGTGCCCGTCACGTTGACCTGCAGCAGGTGGTCCATGTCGGCGCCGCTGTGGTCGAGCGCGGCCGCCTCGTGCTGGATCGCGGCCGCGGCCACCAGCCCGTCGAGGCGCCCGTGCTGGTCGGCGATGCCGGCCACGACGTCGTTGAGCACCGCCTCGTCCTGGCGCACGTCCAGGCGGTGGTACGTCAGCGCGGATCCGTAGGCCGCGCGCGCGTGCGCGGCCACGCGCACAAAGTCGTCCGGCGGCTCCAGCAGGCGGTCGAGCACATGGACTGGGGGTCAGAACGAGCAGCAAGACAACACGACGACGAAAAAAAGAGAAACGCACCCGTCGCTCCGGCTTCCAGACAGGCCTGGGCCTGCACCAGCCCAAGCCCGCGGCCGCCGCCCGACACCACAATGACGCGGTCGCGCAGGCTGAACTCGGGCAGCAGGGTGTCGCGCGGCGCCGGCGCGGCCGAATAGAACCGGGGGTGCGCGGCCGGACACGGCACGCTCGCTGCCGCTGCCGGCGTGGGCGTGGGCGTGGCACGCAGCGGGCGGCCCACGACCGAAAACAGAACACCACGTGCCGCGCGCAGACGGAGGGGGAGGCCGGTCGCAGCTGCCATGTTTGGTGGATGTGGTCCGGAGAGAGAGTTTCCTACACAGACGCGAGCGAGCCGGGCAGCCAAAAAGAGCAGGAGCGAGCGAGCGAGCGAGCCCAGAACCCCGCGCGGCGCTGCTCACGATTGTGCGCGCATGACCCAAGCGAGGCGACCTGACGTCAAGGATCGTGGGCTTGCTCGATCAGGAAAGCGCATGACTAACGATGCTACCGTGCTGGTTCTTCTTGACGTCGTCGTCTTTGTCTTTGTTTCTGGTGTCCTGCCATCGTTCGCCCAACGGTCTTTGTCTTTCGTCGTCGCGTGCGGGCCGCAAAGGCGACCAGGGGCCGTTGTGATCCGGATTTCGCGTTGCTCATGACGTCGAATGACCCATCACAGGCGCGGCTTGGCCCTGACTTTGCTTTTTGTCGTGGCCTCTCCCATCCTCCTGACGTCTGCAATCCCCTATCCTCCCAAAACAAGATCGCGACATCTTCGGCTCTCGTGGGTTTCGTGCGCGTCCCCTGCCTCATACTCCGTATGCTGGTGGAGTGGGGATGGGCGCATCCACCCCGGCCCCATGCGGCTGTCCCGGGACAGGGGCGCTCTGCCGACGCGCATGGCCCTTGTGCGCCTGCACGCCGCACACCTCGACTCCTTTGCACAAAGACTATTACGACCGATTACCCCAACCGCGCAGCCGGGGGCCCAACGTTGCCGTCTGGCGGACCCAGGCCATGTGGAGATCGCGATGCAGAGATTTCCGCACACCGTTCGACCAAATGAGACATCATACGACAGACCATCAGCCACCGTGATCGGCCGTGTCTGTCGCCGGCGGGGTGCCGCTGGTTCCGCCCCTGTGGCCCCTGCGTGTTTGGCTCTTTTTTCTTCTTTTGCTTCCAAATCGTTCCTTGGCCCGCGCGCCTCTTTCCGGGCACGTCTTCAATTGTCATACGAGAGAGGCAAGTATACGAGTCTGCTGAGCAGCGGCCGCAGCACAAGTGTGTTGTTGCCGAGATGAGGCTGCCGATTTCTCCGTGGCCGTCCGGGGCGACCCTTATATCAAGCCGTGCATCGCCGGCTGGCTGCGCACATGGCCAACACATGGCTTGGGAAACGGGCAAGAGTTTGTCTGTTGTGTTGTTCTCGTTCTGTTGTTTTTCCTCCTGTCCGTGACCTGCTGTGATCGGCTCTGCATCCTTTGTTCTCCTCTTGTCCTGTCCGTCGTCTCCTCGTCGCCATGTCTCTCTCCCCCAAGCAGGCCAAGCTCGTACAGAGCACGCTTCCGGCCCTGCGTCTGCACGGCGAGCGCATCGCCTCTCTCTTCTACGCCACCATGCTGCAGCAGCACCCGGAGCTCCGGGATATTTTCAACACGGCCAATATGGAGAACGGCCGGCAGCCGCGCGCGCTCACCACCATCATCATTGCCTTTGCGGCCAACCTGTCGCACACGAGCGAGCTGATCCCGCAGCTGGAGCGCATCTGCCAGAAGCACTGCTCGCTGGGCATCCGGCCCGACCAGTACGCCATTGTGGGCGAGTACCTGATCCGCGCGTTCCACGCCGTGCTGGGCCCGGTTATGACGCCCGAGGTGCAGGAGGCCTGGACGGATGCGTACTGCGTGCTGGCCCGCATGATGATCGGGCGCGAGGCGCACCTGTACCGCAGCTTTTCGACGTGGCCGAGCTGGCGGCCGCTGCGTGTGGCCAGGAAGGTGGCCGAGTCGGAAGACGTCTTCTCCTTTTACCTGGAGCCCCTAGACGACGGGGAGAGCGTGGGCAGCAGTGCGCGAAGCAGCAGCATCAGCGTCAGCAGCAGCAGCAGCAGTACCGCCACCAGCCAAGACCGCAGCAGCCTCAGCAGCGATAACCGGAGAAGCAGCGTGAGTAGCAGCGGCAGCACCAGCCGATATAGCCACTTTACCACGCGGCTGCGGACGAACAACGTCAACCTGTTGAAGAGCAAAGCCCTGGACAACAGCAGCCACAGCCACAGCCAAAGCCACAGCCACAGCCACCTCCGGCACCACAACAGCCTGCCGTACTACTTCCCGGGCCAGTACGTGTCCGTGCGAATGCTCGTGCCGGAGGAGGAGAGCGACGACGACGGCAGCGGCGGCAGCGGCGGCAGCGGCGACAACACGACGGACTACGGCCGGCGCAGCGGTGGCAGTCCCCGGCGGCCGCCGCACGCGCACTACCAGGCGCGGCAGTACTCGCTGAGCGACCGGTGGCGGCCGGACGGCGGCTACCGCATCAGCGTGAAGCGCGACGCGGGCACGCGCTTTGCGAATGCGGTGGCGTCGTCCTTTTTCCACGCGGGCGCCGTGTCCAACGCGCTGATCGACCAGGTGGACGTGGGCGCGACGCTGGAGGTGTCGCACCCGGCGGGCGTGTTTTTCCTGAATGTCGACCCGGAGCTGGTGGACGGCGCGATGGGCGCGGTGGCGCGCTCGCCGCTGGCTATGCACCCGCCGCTGCGCACGGCGAAGACGGCGCCGGCGGCCGACCCGCTGGGCCGCAACGCGCCGCCGCTGGTGCTGATCTCGGCGGGCATCGGGGCGGCGCCGCTGGTGGCGATGGCGCACAGCGTGGCGGAGACGCAGCCGCAGCGGGCGGTGACGTACGTGCACGGGGCGCGGGCGGCGCCGGCGGTGTTTGCGGCCGAGATCCGCGCGCTGCAGCAGCGGCAGGGCGAGACGGGGGCGCTGCGGACGGCGTATTTTTACTCGTCGGCCGGGGCGGCGGCGGCGGAGACCCCAGACTCGGTGTCGGACGATGGCATGTGCCTCGCGTTTGCCGGCCACGTGGACCTGGACAAGCTGCGGCACGCGCGGATCCCGGGCGACGGCGCCGACGCCGACACCGACACGGACCTGCTGTTCCTGCACAACAGCAGCACGGAGTACTACGTGTGCGGCCCGGAGCCGTTCATGCTGGACATGGCGGTGCACCTGGTGGAGGGCCTGGGCGTCAGCCGGCAGCGGATCCTGTACGAGCTGTTCTCGACGGGCGAGCTGGAGGCGCCGCGGCAGGACGGCCGGCTGAAGGCGTTTATGCGGGTGTAGCGTATGAGTAGAGACGGGTTGGCCAGAAGCAGAAATAAGAAAAAGATTCAAAAGTACATCCAAAACACCAAAACACCGTGTCCATGCTTTTTCTTTTCCTTCTCCCTACTCCGCCTGCGCCTCCGCCGCCGCCAGCGCCTCGACCAGCCCCCGCGGCCCCAGACGCGCCACCACGCCCGGCTTGAGCCGCAGCCGCGCCTCGATGGCGGCCGCGTCGACGCCGCGCGCCCGCAGCACGAGGACGTCGCGCAGCGTGTGGGCGGGCAGGAACTCGGTGGTGCCGGCGGCGGGCTTGGCCGTTCTGGCGCCGCTGCCGCCGCTGCCGCCGCCGCCGCTCGAAAACACCACGTCGTTGTCCTGCTCCTCGGCCTGGTCCTGCTGCAGGCGGCGGCGCGCGGCGAGCACCTGCAGCGTGGTGTTGGCGGCCGGCGGGGGGTGCCCTTGCGAGGCCGGCGCCATCGTCGTCTGCATCTGCTGCTGCTGCTGCTGCATCTCCTGGTGCATCTGGCGCAGAAGGTCGGCGTCGGCGCCCACGCCTCTTCCCGCGCCTCTTCCCGCGCCCACGCCCGCAATCGACGACGGCGAATAGGTCGGGTTCGGCTGCACGATGCCCATCTGGCGCAGGCGGGCGGCAAAGGCGGCGGCGGGCGGGCCGGTGTCGTAGTCTTCGGCGGGGGTCGGGTGGTCGGGCTGCTGCTTCTGCTGCTGTGGCCTGCTCGGCCTCCGGTCGCCGTCGGAGCCGTGGCCGTGGCCGTGGTCGCCGCCGCCGCGGGCAGGCGACGCCGCCGGCCCCGGCTGGGCGGCCGGGTTGGCGCCGGCGGCCCGCGTCGGGTAGCGGCGCGGCGGCGCAGCTGCAGAGGCCCGCGGCGCCGTGGTCCTGGAGGCGGTCCTTGGAGCGGTCTTGGACGCGGCCGAGCCCATGGTCTGGAAGGTGGTGTCGAGGAGGGGGTGGTTGTCGTGGCGAGCATGCTGGAGCTTTGCGTCTGTTGAAAATGACGGCTTTTTAGTGGAGCCGCAATGGCTCTGGACCAATCCGCGCTGCAGGTTTTGTCCTGTATGTCATCTCGGCCGGCCCTCGACGGCGGGCCTCGCGAGGTCTCGGAGCTTGGCGAGGAACATGCTGTGCGTGTCCCGGCCAGCCTGTCGTAGCATGCGGTCTTCTTTCGGGCGTTTCTCTTTGAGCTGGCCAAGTTTTGCGGTGTTGTGATAACACCTTTGAATTATGAAGATATAAAGTCTTTTCATTATTATTTCCTTTTTTTTCTTATGCATATTTTATTCTCCTGCTTCTCCAAATCAAGCTCCCCCCCCTCGTCTACGCGTACTGGCACTTCCCGTCACGCAATGGCCCCGACCCCCTCGGCCGCGTCGGTGGCCGCAGTCGCCTCGATTGTCTTGCATTCGTTGGCTCCCGCTCCCCCCCCTGCCGACGCGGCCGGGGCACCCGGCCACCTTTGTTTTGTGTCGTGCTCGTGTTTTGTGTTTTGTGCCCTTTCCCGACCGGGACAATGCCAGCCAGTCGAGCGCGCACCGCGGTCGCCGCCGTCAGGGCCGTGAGTGGCGGGCCGCACGTTGTGGTCCTCACTCTTCCTCCGCACTCCGTACTCCGTAACTCGTCTTCCCCAGCCCCCTCCTCCCCCCCCACCCCCCTCCCCCCCTATCCTCACCGCCTCGGATCGCCGCTCAGCTGGCGAGGTGCATTGGCGCCCGCAGATATTGCCTGCTGCGGCCGGAAAGGCGTTCTCTGCCCGGGTGCATGCGACAAACAGCAGATCGCCTCGCCTGCCGTCCTGGCCGTTTTGCCTCATTCGTGCCAACGCAGCAGGGCGGGACGCAGCTGACGCCTTCTGGGCGGCCATTGGCCGGGCCGTGAGCGCTATACCCCCCCCTCCCCTCCCCCCTGCCCCCTGTAAGCAAGATACCGACGGGCTTCCTTTTATGCAAATTTGTTCTTTCTGGCTTTCTGGCTTTCTGGCTTATCAGGACGAATGGGTGAGGTTCTGTCTCTTGTCTCTTTTTGTTTCATTTCCTGCTCTGTTCTTGTACGCGACCGCCGTCAACGTGGCACCAGCAAGCACGGCGGTTGTGTGCTACAACAGCAGGACGGCCAGGCCGAGCCGCGAGGGTTGCTGCCGTTATCTTGCGGTGAGGGCGTAAGGGGGCGGCTGAGTGCGTTGTGCCGTATAGGTGCTGTGCCTCAAGGAGTATTACTCGTATATTGGAGCACCCGTCAAGTTGAGACCATGGTATTTCCCAGTATTGTGCGTGATTTCAGAGACTCTGGCCAAAAACTGCTCGTCCTCTACTCGTACGGCCTCTCACACAAGGCCTGTCTCGTAAGGAAACACTTGGTGCTCACGTCGCGTGGGACAGAAAACGTGCTTGACACACATTCGGCGTGCTGCTAGGCTCACTACGCCATACGACACAGCGAGCTACAAGCTAGTCGAGCCATTTCCAGGCGTGTCGATCGCCAGAGGCACACGAGACAAAGAGTGCTCCGGCCAACGACGGCACGGTGACACGGCCTGGAAGCAGTCAAGCAGTCAAGCTCCCCGCCGTCCGAAACGCCATCGCCGACCGACAAGCTCACCGACCGCGACGTCTCCGCGTTGCATCCGAAGGGCCTGCCTTGCTGGATGCTGCCCTCTCCTGCACGCACCTGTATGCGGCAATCGACGTCATATGCACCGCAGACGCGCATGCCATCTTGCGTCGGATCGTCTCCAGCCCTGCCTGGTTTTGGTCGGTGCCGAGCGCGTGTGGTGACGAGAAAACGGGGCTCTCGTAAGATACCGGAGTACGAGTACGGAGTACGCGTTCCCCAAGTGGGAGCCATGCCTCTGTTCCTGATCACGATTCCATCGCCCTACGGGCACGCAGTAGACAATACCTGCGGGGCTTCGGGCGTCTCGTCGGCGGGCCTTTCCCTGTTCAACCAAACGCACTCGGCGTCCAACCTCTTCCTCTCTCCTCTCTCCTCAGCCCCCCTCCCCGGTCTCCCTCAAGATTGCAGCGACCAGGGGTATGGGCGCCTCTGGTTGGATGGGGCCGGGGGGCGCGCGCGCTGGCGGCCAGGATCGCCGCAGAGCCAATCACGGGTCTATGACGCGACCGTTTGTGGTTGACCATGGAGCACGACTGGGCGAGGCGTTTCTCGAGGGCACGATGGCCAGAGGAGGCGAGGCCGACAGTGGGAGACGACGTTTGTTGCAGACAAGAGACGAACGGGCAGGAGACTACGACAAGAGACAGACGATCGTACTTGCCGTACGAAGTACGGAGTGCTCGTATCTTACTCCGTAAGCAGACCCTCTCCCACTAGGCCCAAAAGGAGCACCGCACTGCGCGACCAGAGCTGAGGCCCTGGCAGGCCCTGGCCCCCGACCTCCGCGTCGCGGCTGCACGAAACAATGGGGACCGAGACCAGAAAAAAAAGTTCTTGCAGATGCACCAACGACCCAGCCAATTTCCTGGCCTTGTGCCAACGCGGGTACGGAGTACGGAGTATGCAATCTACGCACAGCACGCTGTAAAATACTGCACGAGTACTTTTCGCCCGCAATCTCTACAAGAGGAGTCCTCCCATGCACGGCGAGCAGGCCTGGCCCTGGCCGGTACCAGACTTCGGTGTTGGCTTCTTCACGCCCCCCCCCCTGGCCGCTGGGAAAGAGGAGAACCCTGTCCGGGCGCTGGGCAGAGCGATGTCGATGTCGATGTGATGACGAGACGGGGCCTTTCGTGTTTCTGCTGCGGCCGCCGCCCGGACGCCCCATGCAAAAAGCCTTCACAATGGGTCTGTCCCACGATGGAGTTTGTTACGTATTTTTGGAGGAAAAAAAAAAAAAGACACGAGTATCCGTATTACGGAGTAGACAAAGGGGAAAAAAGCAGACCTCGACGATGCCTCGTGGTCAACAAAGCCTTGCTTGGCCCGCCGCCCGCTGCCGCCGAGCGGCCTCCAGCCCTCGCCTCGGGGCAGGTGCTGCTTTCCGTGCAAGGCGTCGAGCGAGGCGGTGCACCAGGTCTCTCCTCCCCTCGTGCCCATTTCCAGCGACGCAAGGGAGGGCCGAAGGGGGCCCTTTTGCCGTGTCCGGTTTTCCCTTTCTCTTTTTCGGCTTGGGGGCCCACCGCTAAGCCCGTGCGGCCTAGGAAAAAAGCCACTGGGGGGACGCGTTCTGGCAGGTTTCTTCTTACGGAGTATCTTACGGTAGGTAGCCCACAAGGTTTGCACCTTACGGAGTACTCCGTACGAGAACGGGTTCGCCATGTCTCACCTGTCCTGGCGTCCGGGGCCTGGCCAGACTGCGGACTGCTTCCCCGGCCGGCCGGTGTGCGTGAGCGTGAGACATTGGCTCGCGGCGAACGGGGATCGCCAGGCCACCGAGGCGGAGGAGGACCGTCGTTCATCGAGCCTCGATCCTCGTTGCGCGTTCATCGGGGTTCATCGCCGGTCAGGCCCATCTGACCTGACGGTCCGCGTCGCCACCCTGTCACATGTTCTCGCGGCCTGCACGGGGAAAAAGGGTCGCAGCGCGTCCGTGACGAGCTGGGGGCGGTCTGGCGGGCTGCCATTCGCTCCCTCTTTCGGGTGTTTTGCGTCTCGGCGGGCGGGGGCTCCGTTGGCGTCAGGGTTAGAAAAAGTCCGACTAATATTAGTCCGGGCCCGGACTCGGACTAGGTGGACTAATATTAGTCCGGACTAATATTAGTCCTCTAAAATCGGACTTTTCTTAGT
>LZPB01000363.1:0-13159 GCA_001676865.1 Ceratocystiopsis minuta
CAGCAGCAGCGGCAGCAGCCGGTCGGGCGCGGGGCGCAGCCGCAGCAGGGGCAGCCCGCTGCGCAGCACGCCCGGCCGGAGCACGCCGGGGGCCAAGGCGGTGGCGTCGTGGACGCCGGGGACGGCAGGCGGCGGCGGCGGGGCGACGCCGGCGCGCAGCACGCCGCGGGGCCGGGACACACAGAGCCTGTACGACGAGGACGGGTTTCTGCGGAGCACGCCGCGGCCGGCACGGCGGTAGGGGGTTGGGGTCAGTCTCTTTTCCTTCCTTTGTCCTTCCCTTTGTCTTTTTCCTAGCTATAATTTGCGACTCAATATACTCCATTCCGTTGAATAAGTTGGTCTGTGGATGTCGTTTCTTTCAGTGGACGTTTTCAGTGAGGATCCCCTGTAAATGAAGGGAAGCCCGCGTTCGGCGACCGAGCGTCCAGCACGTGATATTTTTCCGCCGAGAACGTCCCGCCGAGCACGCAAAGCGCCGCCGCTCCGCTCCCCCTCTTCCGCCAACCCCCTCACCCCCTCGCCACGATGTTTACCGGAATTGTCGAAGAGGTTGGCAGTGAGTGCTCCTGTTCCGCGTGCTCGTCGAGCGCCCGCTAACCCCCCCCCGCAGCCGTGCTCGAGCGCAACCCGCACGACGAGACGGGCGGCACCTCGCTGACGGTGGCCGTGCCGGCGGGCTCGGCGCTGCTGGCGGACGCGCACCTGGGCGACAGCATTGCGATCAACGGCGTGTGCCTGACGGTGACGGCGTTTGCCCCCGACGCGGCGCCGGCGCCGACGTTCCAGGTGGGCGTGGCGCCCGAGACGCTGCGGCTGACGAACCTGGGCGAGCTGGTGGCGGGCGCGGCCGTCAACCTGGAGCGGGCGGTGCGCGCGGACACGCGCATGGGCGGGCACTTTGTGCAGGGCCACGTGGACACGGTGGCGACGGTGGCGCGCGTGGCGGCGGACGGCAACGCGCAGACGATGCGGTTCCGGCCGCGCGACCGCGCGGTGCTGCGGTACGTGGTGCACAAGGGCTTCGTCGCGCTGGACGGCACGTCGCTGACGGTGACGGCGGTCAACGACGAGCCCGAGGCGGCCGGCGGCGGCTGGTGGGAGGTGATGCTGATCGCGTACACGCAGTCGCGCGTCGCGCTGGCGGCCAAGCGCGCGGGCGACTCGGTCAACGTCGAGGTCGACGTGCTGGCCAAGTACGCGGAGAAGAGCATGGCCGGGTACCTGTCGACGGCCGGGGTGGACGCGCTGGTGCAGCGGAAAGTGGCGGAGGCGCTGGGCAAGGGGGAGTAGCAGGAAGAAGGCCTGGACCGAAAGACAGAACATGCTGACCAGAACCATTGCTATGACCAAGAACGCCAGCCGTGTCCAGAAGAACCAAGAACGCCGTGATACCCCCCGATCACTCCTCCACCGCATCTGCCCACACCTCGGCCAGCTTCGCCGACAGCACCTTGGTCACCCGCCGCTTGTTGCCGGCCAGCGCGCCCAGCCTGTCCGACACCATCTCGCGCTTGCGCTTGCGCACGTCGTTGTCACCACCACCACCGCCACCACCACCACCCGCCTCCCGGAACGCCTGCACAAACGCGTGCGGCGTCGGCCACAGCCGCTGGATCTCCAGCGCGCGCTCGCCCGTGATGCCGCGCGTGCACATGAGCATCTTGAGGAAGACGTCGCGCAGCGTCAGCAGCTCCGACTTGGACGTCAGCGACGCAAACGCCGCGTACGACACGCCGACCTCGTGGTGGCCGCCGCCGCCGGGGCCGCCGCCGCCCCGCGCCCGCAGCGCCTGCACCAGCGGCACGTGGTTCTGCGTCGTCAGCACGCGCGTCGGCACCACGTGCAGCGGCCGGTCCGCGTAGTGGCGCGCCAGGCGCCGCGTCAGGCGCGCCAGGTACGCGATGCTGTCGTCGACCGAGGCCGTCTTCTTGACGAAGAAGCCGTTGACCACCTGCGTCGACGCCACCGCCGACTGCATCGCCTCCTCGTAGCGGTGCGCCATGTCCGCGTCCAGCCCGCTCTCCTCCACCACGTACACCACGTGGCGCACGCCCGACCGCCGCAGCCGGAACTTCTGCTCGCGGAACCGCCCGTCGCGGATGCTGTACACCAGGTCGTCCTGCCGCTTGCGCTCCACCACCCAGTCCAGCACGACCTCGCCGTAGTCGTCCGCGTCGGCGGCCGTGCCGGCGCCGGCAGCGGAGTCCGTGTCGGCCCCGCTCTCCGCCCGCAGCCGCCGCAGCAGCGCCGGATCCGTGCACTTGGCCACCCACAGCGCGTCGCCCAGCGACAGCGCCCGCACCAGCGGCCGCACGCCGTGCTTCTTCGTCAGCTCGTCCTCCATGTACGACCGCTGGCCCGTCACCCGCTCGCGCACGTCCAGCACCAGGTGCACCGAGTACGTGCCCGCCGGCAGCACCAGCGGCGCCACCGCCGGCAGCGCGTCGGCGCCGGTGACCGCGGGGCCGTCGGGGATGAGGTCGAGGAGGGGGGGTGGAGGAGCGGCTGGGGTGTCGTCGTCGTCGTCGTCGTCGTCGTCGCGTCGGCGGGTCTCCGACGCTGCTGGCCCCTGCTCGCCCGCCGCCGCCGCCGACACGGAGGCTACGGGGCCCGCCGCCCGCCGCAGCTTGTCGGCCATCTCGCGGCCGTCGTCCGTCAGGGCATAGCGCTTGGCCGGCCGCCGGCGCTCGGCCACCAGGTCGTTGTTGAGCAGCGTCTTGATCGAGTCCCACGCGGTGTAGAACTTGCCCGGCGGCCGCACGGTGAACGACGCGTCGCAGTGCGGCTGCGCCAGCGCCACGATCTCGTCCTTGGCCAGCCACGCGCCGCGCGCCGCCGCCTCGGGCGCCGACAGCGCCAGCAGGATCGCATAGCCGCCCTGCCGCAGCACGGGCACGTACGGCTTGCGCTTGCGGGTGGTGGTGGGCCGGGGCGGGGGGGGAGGAATCTCCTCGTCGCTGGTCTGGGCGTCCTCCGCCTCCCGCAGCCGCCGCGCCGCCGCCGCCGGCAGCCGCCGCTTCGCCGGGATCGGCAGGTCGTGCGCCACGCAGTGCTGCACCAGCCGGTCCATCAGCCGGCTGCACGTCTTGGGCCCGAAGCCCTTGAGCGACAGCAGCTGGTCCGGGTGCTCAAACCGCACCGGGCACGCCCGCAGCGACTCGTACGCCGTGCGGTACGCCAGCACGCCCTTGGTGTTGCGCTCCTTGGCCTGGTCCCACCACTCCTTGACCCAGCCGAGGAAGAGCGGATTGGCGCAGGCGTCCATGCTGCTGGATCTGTAGGGGGGTGGTAATCCAAGAAAGTAAACAAACGAAACCAACCAAAACACCAGAGCGCCGTCGGCCGCCCCCCCAAGGAAACCAAAAAGGTGTCCGAAAACGATGACACAGGAGATGAGCAGCTTTAAACGAGAATACCGTCCTGTTGCACACGGCGTGGAGCGTTGTTGGGTCGTGGTGACGATCGTGTTGTGGAATGGGAGGACGCTAAGCGTGACGAGGTCGCGCGTGCACGTGACCGCGAAACTGGGGGAAAATCTCTTCCTTCTATTTTTCCTCTTTTTCCCTTTTCTCCTGTTCTTCTTTCTTCTCGCTAGAACCTCAGTATAGATCATGGACACCCATTGCATTGAATTCCTTCCATCCGTAGCCCTCGCAAAGCGACCACAAACCGCAAGACCGGACCAAACAGTGTAATAAAAAAAACGAAAAAAATCAACGGAAAGCAATGCAAAACAAGACAAGACAAAAAACAAAAAAACAAAAACAAAAACGGCCGACACAACACCCTAGCACATCTTGTACGTGCACACGCCCTCTCCCTTCCGCGTCGGGTCGTCGGTGGCCAGGCGGTACTCGAGGCGGATGTCGAGGTCGCGCTTGTTCTTGTCGTTGGGGTGGTTGTCGAGGCGGCAGATGATCAGCTCGTTCTTCTGCACGGCCAGCGTGTCCTGCAGGTAGAAGACGGTCTGCTTCCAGTGCGTGTACTTGCTGTGCGGGCCGGTGGAGAAGCGCACGGGCTTGTGGCAGGCGCTGAACTCAATGTCGAACCAGGCGACCAGCGCGTGCATGAACTCGTCGCGCTGCCCGCTGAGCGTGAACGGCACGCTGAACGCCAGGTCCGCCGGCTGGCACGTGTACAGGTCCAGCGTCAGCAGCGCCTTGGGGTCCGTCATCACCGCCTTCATGTCGACCGTGTCGACGAGCGGCTCCGACAGCGCCGTCTCCTTGAGGGGGGAGTAGTCGAAGCCGTACACGTTGTCCCAGACTGAGGATCAGCAAAGAACAAAACAACAAGGGCACCAGAACACGTACATCCAATCTTCTCCTCCTTGTACTCGCCGTCCTCGATGCCGGCCGCGAAAATGGTCGCCTTGTCCGGGAAGATCAGGCCGTTCGGCACCAGGTAGCGGTCGCGCGCGTACAGCACCGTGTCCAGCATGCTCTCGTACAGCAAAAAGTAGCCCATCCACTCGCTGATGATAATGTCCACCTTGGGGAACGGCAGCACGACCTCCTCCATCTTGCCCTGGATCAGCGTGATCTTGTCGCTCATGCCGTTGACCTCGACAATCTCGCGCGCCTTGAAGATGATCGTCGACATGTCCACGCCGATGACGTGCTTCGCGCCGGCCTTGACCGCAAACATCGACAGGATGGCGGTACCGCAGCCGACGTCGAGCACGACCTTGTCTTTGAAAAGGTGCTTGTTCTGCACAATGGCGTTCATGTAGGACCGTGTGCGCACCTCGTCTTTCTGGGGGGGTGAGCGGACGGTGACTTCAGGGAGGGGGTCAGGAAGGGGGGGCGGAGGGTGACTTCAGGGAGGGGGTCAGGGAGGGGGGATAGGAGGGAGAGAGTCGTACCAGCATCTCCTCATGAATGCCTGGGGGGTGGTTAGCAAGAGAACAGGACCAGAGACCAGGGCAGAGCGCAGAAGAACATACCATGGTGGTTGTAGCTGGGAACCCGTTAGCCAGCAGCTCGCGACAGCGCACACGCATACACCCTGCTCACCTGTTGAAGTAGTGCTGCTCCGAGTGCTCCATGGTCTTGAGCTTCTTCTCCGCCGTCTCGACGTCCATCTTGTCGCCTGATGCCATGGTCGGGTGTGGGCGAGGCCGGGAAGGGAACCTCTCTTTGGCGGGAAGAAAGAAAAGCTGGGAGGGGAAGGAACACGGCCAAAGACGCGTAGAACTGCTCGGGAAAAAAACGGTCTTGGTCGTGTGTATGCCGGGGAGGAAAGGAAGGGGGGTCCAGAACAAAAAAAAAAAAAAACGAAAAACAGAAAAAAAAAAAAATAGTTAAAACCGTAGCGTCAAGGTGGGGTTGGCGCCGGTGCTGCGTCAGCGTCGCGTCGGCGGCGCCAACGCCGACACCCTCTAGAACGCGGGCCATCACCCCCGCGCCCCGCACCCCCTCGTCCCGGGCCGCCTAGGGATTCCGTTGACAGAATGACAAGCCGGTCGACTCGCCGATCTCTTCTTCCTCCTCGGCGGGGGCTTAGGCGGGCCTGGCTGTTGCGACAGCTTCTTCATCCGCGGACGAGGTCGAGGTCGAGGTCGAAGTCGCAGATCGCCCGGCAAAGCACGCGGGCCACCCTGAAAACGAGGGCGACGGGCAGATTCCTACACACTGCCGACGGTCCCCATGACGAAGACCCACGCCACCCAAGTCTGCCAGAAGGAGGACTGCCGCGCCTCAACCGCAGTCCCGCAGCGGCGATCCGCGCCAACGACGGCGCAAAGGTGTGTGTCGTTGAGCAGCTGGACGATCTGGTCCGCGTCCATTGCTTTGGGTGTTCGTTCAACGGCGAATGAAAAAAAAAAGATGATCATCTTCATCGGTTGATGGGAGTAGGAGTCGTCAAAAAGAGAAACAATGCAAGGACGAACGGCGATTTGTGGAGCACTATATGAAAGGACAGCGAAAACGCAAAGGATCGACAGCTCGTAAAGGCACGCAATGGAAGAAAGACCAGAAAGCTACCGACATGGGCGACCAAGACTTCCTTTTGCACGCCTCTGACGCGTGCCTCTCGCCCTTCCTTCTCTGCTAGGCCGCACCTTCTCTTTTCTACTCTACGCGTCTGACGCGTTAGCACCACGGCAAGATCTACCCCGTAGCGGACAGCAACACCACCGCCACGCCTAGTCTGGCACCGAACCCAACACCGAACGATTCACCGGTGTGTCGTGGTAGCCACGGCCATCTCGTCGGTGGCATTGAAAGGACCCCGATCCCACCGAACCCAATATGGATAGAATTAAGCTAAAGCGCAGAGCGGGGAGTACTGGAAGCCGGGGTACAGAACTTATCCTGGCATGCACATAAACATCCAAGTATGGGATTGAGAGAGGATGAAATAAAAAATGCTATACGTGCGAACACGACACTTCCAGTTTCTTCGCCGACAGCACTGCACCAGGAGCAGCGAGGTGTGACCGCAGCTGGAGGCTATAGGCTCCGGGAGGAGGGACAAGTGGTAAGATACCGGTTTCTGCGGCATCGAGGATTCAAAGGGCTATAGTGCCACGTGCAGGTCGAAAACACAATAGGACAACAACACTGGGTGGCAAAGGCAGCAGCCAAATCGGCATGGGCCCAGGATGCTAGGACCATGTGTTTCTACCTGTCGTCCCTGTCACTTACACCGTTCACTCGCCTCGCAGCCCTAGAGTTCAGGCATCCGAATCGCCGTCCGCCTGTGGCGCAGGCACCACCAGCCACTGCCAACGACCCGCATACCTGTCTGCTCCGCTAGCGTGTCCGGAGCTCGTCTGGAGCTCCCTCCACCAACCACCCACCACCCTTTTTCTCTTTTCTTCCCCCCATGGCGTCCCTTCGCCAGCTGGCTTCTTTTGCCCTGCTCGCGCTGGCCGCCGGGCCGATGGCACTGGCCCAGCCCGGCGGCGACGCGGCGCGGAACCAGAGCGACGACGAGGCGAGCCTGCTCTGGGGCCCGTACAAGCCGAACCTCTACTTTGGCGTGCGGCCGCGCCTCCCGCAGAGCCTGATGGCGGCGCTGCTGTGGGGGCGGGCGGACACGTACTCGGACCTGCACCACCACGTGCGGTTCACGTGCGAGCAGAACGAGGGCATGCAGGGCTACGGGTGGGACGAGTACGACGCGCGGCGGGGCGGGACGCAGACGATCCACGACACGGCCAACGAGATCGACGTGACGACGACCTTTGTCAAGGTGCCGGGCGGCGCGCACGGCGGGCACTGGGGCGCGCGGATCCGGGGCGTGCCGCGGGCGGGCGGCGCGGGCGACGCGCTCAAGACGATGGTGGTGCTGTACGTGGCGCAGGAGGAGGCGGGGGCGCCTTTGGTGGTGGCGGGGGCCGAGGAGGAGGCCGAGGAGGAGACCGACACGGAGACGGAGACCGGCACCGACGGCGACGTCACGCTGGTGGGCGACTCGGCACAGCTGGGCGCGTTCCGGCTGGTGGTGACCAAGGGCACGGGCAAGCACCCGGCGAGCGAGCACGCGACGTACGGGGCGCAGCGCGACCCGGGCAAGACGGTGGTGCAGTCACTGGCGGTGGCGCCGGAGCACCTGTGGCAGGCCAAGGGCGTGCTGTTCCGGCAGCTCAAGGAGACGGTGGACCACGCGGCGGCGGAGCACGGGCCGCACAACGCGCCGCCGCCGTGGCAGGTGTACCAGCTGGGCCACCGGCCGGGCGCGGGCAACGTGCACCTGGTGCAGAAGCTGTTTGAGGGCGCGTTCGAGTTCGAGGTGCTGTTTACGAGCGGGCCGCCGGCGTCGACGCCGCCGCTGACGAGCGCGGCCGTGACGCGCGCGGCGGCCGACGCGCACGCGGCCTTTGGCGTGCAGCGGGCGGCGGCGTTCCCGCTGGCGGCGCCGTACGCGGGCGATGCGGCATACGAGCGGTTTGCGGCCAGCCTGTTCTCGAACCTGCTGGGCGGCGTGGGCTACTTCTACGGGCACCAGATCGTGGACCGGTCGCACGACGCGGCGTACGACGAGGCGGACGAGGGCTTCTGGGAGGAGGCGGCGGCGGCGCGGGCGCTGCACCGCGAGACGGCGGACGGGCCGTACGCGCTGCTGACGGCGGTGCCGTCGCGGCCGTTCTTCCCGCGCGGCTTCCTCTGGGACGAGGGCTTCCACCTGCTGCCGATCGCGGACTGGGACCTGGACCTGGCGCTCGAGATCGTGCAGAGCTGGTTCGGCCTGATGGACGACGACGGCTGGATCGCGCGCGAGCAGATCCTGGGCGCCGAGGCGCGCAGCAAGGTGCCGCCCGAGTTCCAGGTGCAGTACCCGCACTACGCGAACCCGCCAACGCTGTTTCTGGTGGTGGACGGGTTTGTGGACGAGCTGCGGGCGGCGTTGGCGAGGGGGAAGACGGGCGGCGGCCGCAAGAACAAGCACCGCCACCAGGCCCTGCTCGACGACCCGGCCGCCGGGCTGGCGTACCTGCGCGCGCTGTACCCGCGGCTGCGGCGGCAGTTCGACTGGTTCCGGCGCACGCAGCGCGGCGATGTGGCGGCGTACGACCGCACGGCGTTCTCGGCGCGCGAGGCGTACCGCTGGCGCGGGCGCACGGAGAGCCACGTGCTGACCAGCGGGCTGGACGACTACCCGCGGCCGCAGCCGCCGCACCCGGGCGAGCTGCACGTGGACCTGCTGGCGTGGGTGGGCCTGATGGCCAAGACGCTGGCGAACGCAGCGGACGTGCTGGGGCTGGACGACGACGGGCTGGACGCGCTCGAGGCGGGCGAGGCGGCCGAGCTGGCGGCGATCCGCACGGCGGTGGCGCGCAACCTGGACGACCTGCACTGGTCGGAGGCGGAGGGCTGCTACTGCGACGCGACGGTGGACGCGTTCGAGGAGCACGCGCTGGTGTGCCACCGCGGGTACGTGTCGCTGTTCCCGCTGCTGCTGGGGCTGCTGCCGGCGGACAGCCCGCGCGTGGGCCGGCTGCTGGCGCTGCTGGGCGACGCGGACGAGCTGTTCAGCGCGCACGGGCTGCGCAGCCTGAGCCGGGCCAGCCCGCTGTACGGCTCGGCCGAGAACTACTGGCGCAGCCCGGTGTGGCTCAACATCAACTACCTGGCGCTGGTGCAGCTGCGGGCGCTGGCGACGCAGCCGGGGCCGTTCCGGGCGCAGGCGGCCGGCCTGTTCGGGCGGCTGCGGCGCAACCTGGTGGACACGGTGTACGCCAGCTGGGCGGAGACGGGGTTCGCGTGGGAGCAGTACGACCCGGAGACGGGGCGGGGGCAGCGGACGCAGCACTTTACGGGGTGGACGAGTCTGGTGGTGAAGATGATGACGATGGAGGAGGTTGGGGGGGATGTGCGGGATGGGGGGCATGTGCGGGATGAGTTGTAGGGGGGGTGGTGTGGGAGGGGGGGGGGGAGAAGAGAGAAAGAAGAGAGAAAGAAGAGAGAAGAGAAGAAAGAAAGAAAGAGAAAAGGGAACAGAAGCAAAAGAAGGCCGAGAAAAGAAAGGAAAAAGAAGAGAAGAAAGACGAGTCAGCAGCAGCTGCAGTCTTACAGTCTTTAACAGTCTGTCAAAAGCCTGTTAACACACATCAAGAAGGCCTCGCAGATGGACGCAAGGCATCGTAAGACTACACGAGGCAAACGAGACATCGCAACCACTAAACCGCTGCCTAGCACTAAACGGCAGCCTCGCACCGATGACGACAGGGCGCCCCCCGCCCACCAACCAGCGGCCAGCGATCCGGCGTGGCAGTGGATCGGCGGGCGCCGCCAGGGCTGGCCGCCCCTCCCTGGGGCGGGGCTCCTTCCCTACTTACAGGCCCGACGCTGTCACCAGGTGGCGGCCGATTTTGCCTCATCTGCCCTGTCTGTCACAGTCTGTCACTTTGCCGTTGTCCTTTGCCGCACGGTCAACGACGACGACGTCTGCATTTGTTTCTCCCGCTTCTTCCTGCCAGACCCATCCGGCTGATCTGTGCAGCCTGTCCCGCTGCGTTTGTGCTTCGCGGTTCTTCTATCTCTCCCTTCTTTCTCTTATCTTCTCTTTTTCTCTTTCCCTCTGTCTTTTCTCTTCTCTCCCCCCCTCTCCATGGCACAGACTCCATCCGGCCATGGCACGCCCGCCACCAGCCAGCCCGCCCCCCAGGCCCCCCCCCGCGCCTCCCTCGACGGCAGCCTGTACGCGATGAGCGACGACGAGGAGGGCGGCTACAACACGATCACGCACACGGCGACGGGCCGCGGCGTCAAGCTGCTGTACGCCAAGAGCAAGGTGTACATCCACCCGACGCCGTCGGCCAAGGACAACATCCCGGGCTTCCTGGCGCTGCTGCAGCAGAAGCCAACCGGGCAGCAGCGGCGGCGGCCGCGGCGGCCGTCGTCGTCGTCGGTGGCGGCGCACTCGGTGGTCTCGGTGGACTCGGAGGCGTCGGCGGCGTCGGCGGCGTCCAGCGGGACGGCGTCGGCGGCGGCGGCCGACCTGCTGCTGGCGTGGCTGCCGGAGTCGTCGCTAGGCGATGCGGCCAGCATCTACGTCAAGGTGGACCTGAACGAGGACGACGACGACGAGGAGGACGCGCACACCGGGCACGCCGGCAAGACGGCCGCAACCCCCCGCCAGACGTACCTGGTGCCGCCCCCCCCCGTGGTGACGGCGCACCGCGGCGAGCTGGGGGCGTACGCGTTTGCGGTGCCGGTGGCGGCGATCTACTCGCTGCTGGTGCGGCCGCCGAGCATCGGGTGGTGGTTCGGGTCGGTGATTGTCAACACGCGGGCGGGCGAGAGCTTCCCGGCGCTCTTCTTCCACGACTCGGAGTGCGCGTCGACGCTGCGGCAGAAGCGGCGGCGCACGCGGCAGGCGTTCGACCCCTTTGGCGAGGGCGGCGCGTCGTTCTGGGGCGGCGACGAGGTGCTGCGCTGGCTGCGGCGCTACGTGCGCGTGCAGCGCAGCGGCGCCGAGCCCAACATCTACCTGGTGGACCCGTCGCCCGAGGACAGCGAGGCGTTTGGGGGGAAGCTGACGACGGGGGGGGTGGCTGCGGCTGCTGCCCCGACCCCGGCGGGCCCAGCGAGCAGCAGCAAGGCCCGGGTGTCGACTCCCGGCCGCGACGCTGGCCTCGACCCGTTCACCAAGTTCGTCAAGGAGACCGGCTGGAACATTATGGAAAAGTTCAGCAAGGTGACCACCTTTACGCGCAACGCGGCGCAGAACGTGCTGGAGGACCCGCGCGTGCCGCCGACGGTGCGGCGGCTGCTGCACAACCCGGACGTGCAGCACCTGCAGGACGACTTTGACAGCGCGCGGCTGTACCTGGCGCGCTGGGCGATGGGCATGGCGGAGCAGAGCGAGCGCGAGCGGCACCAGCGCGTGTGGACGGCGCACGACCTGCTGGCGCTGGAGGACACGGGCGTGGGCGCGTTCGAGCTGGTGGACGGCACGGCGGGGCTGGCGCTGGAGGAGCGGCGCAAGCCGGTCTCGCTCAAGGAGTGGCGGTCGTTCTTCGACCCGCGCACGGGGCGGCTGGCGGTCACGACGGACGAGGTCAAGGAGCGCGTGTTCCACGGCGGGCTGGGCGGCGCGGACCCGGACGCGGACCCGGACGACCCGGACTACGAGGAGGACGAGCCGGGGGCGCTGCGCAAGGAGGCCTGGCCCTTTCTGCTGGGCGTGCACGACTGGCACGCGACGACGGCGGAGCGGGCGGCGCACGCCCAGCAGCTGCGCGACGCGTACGTGCGGCTCAAGGCGGCCTGGTGGGAGCGGCTGGTGGACCTGGGCGGCGCGGGCGACGAGGGCGAGTGGTGGCGCGAGCAGCGCGGGCGCATCGAGAAGGACGTGCACCGCACCGACCGCAACGTGCTGCTGTTTGCGGCCGAGACCATGGCGCACCCGGACCCGGACTCGCCGTTTGCCGACGCCGGCAGCAACGCGCACCTGGAGCAGCTCAAGGACCTGTTGCTGACGTACAACGAGTACAACCGCTCGCTGGGCTACGTGCAGGGCATGAGCGACCTGCTGGCGCCGCTGTACGCGGTCGTGCAGGACGACGCGCTGGCCTTCTGGGCCTTCCAGCGCTTCATGGACCGCATGGAGCGCAACTTCCTGCGCGACCAGTCGGGCATGCGCGCCCAGCTGCTGGCCCTCGACCACCTGGTGCAGTTCATGGACCCGGCGCTGCACGAGCACCTGCGGCGCGCCGACAGCACCAACTTCTTCTTCCTCTTCCGCATGCTGCTGGTCTGGTTCAAGCGCGAGTTCGACTGGGCCGACGTGCTGCGCCTGTGGGAGGCGCTGTGGACCGACTACCTCAGCAGCAGCTTCCATCTCTTTGTCGCCCTCGCCCTGCTCGAGCACCACCGCGACGTCGTCCTCGCCCACCTGCACCGCTTCGACGAGGTGCTCAAGTACTTCAACGACCTGTCCGGCTCCATCGACCTCGACGCCACCCTCGTGCGCGCCGAGCAGCTGTTCCGCCGCTTCCAGCGCCTCGTCGAGGCCGTCGACCGCCAGGACCACTTCCCCGCGCCGCGCCGCCAGACCGCCGCCGACCGGACGCCGGCCGCCGCCGCCGCGCCCGACCCCGAGGTCGTCCCGCCCAAGAGCCTGCCCCAGCCGCCGCAGCCGGCCCGCCTGCGCGCGCCCAACAGCAGCGGCGCCAGCAACGAGGACGACGACCGCGGGGATCCCAACGACGACGGCGGCGGCCAGGAGATGGTGTCCATGGCTGCGCAGCGGCCCTCGACAGCCGACGGCGCCGGCGGCTCGGGCGCGACCACCGCCACGACGACGGCCTCGCCCAACGCCGCCGGCAAGCGGCCCGCGAGCAGCAGCAGCAGCAGCGCCGCCGCCACCAACGCCGCCGCCCCCTCCCCCAAGCGCATCATCACGCCCGACCTGCGCGCGCTGCTCAGCCGCACCATTTTTGTCGTGCCGCGCGACCACGACGGCGAGGACGTGCTGTGGGGGCACGTGCGGGCGAAGAAGGCGGCGTGAGCACGAGGATCTGGTTCTTGTATGGGTAGATTGCTTTTGCATACGCTGTTCCGCTTATGAATATTATGGATGGACCGACTGTCTGAGCACCCCGTCTCCTCACCGCATCCGCGGCCCGCCCGGAAGCCCCCGGCGCGGCCCGCTCGGCAGGCCGGGCCCGCGGCCATGGCCGGTGTTGCCGCCGCCGCCGCCG
>LZPB01000364.1:1079-12746 GCA_001676865.1 Ceratocystiopsis minuta
CCCCCCCCCCGGCAAGTTCCTCCCTTGGATCAGGGCCCGCTTGTTCCTTTTCATTCCCTTTCTTCTCTCCCGTCTCCACTGTGGGCGGGAAGGATGGGAAAGAAGCAGGAAAGGGGGATACGACACTGGGACCAACAAGTCTTTGCAAGAAGTGGATACGCCCCGTTAGCACCGAGTAGCACCCCAAACCGACGGGCTGTGCGGAAGCCGGGACGGGGCCGCAAGGCCAACAAAAACAAACAAAATGGACAAACGCGTTGCGAGTCCTCCGTACGAGCAATACGGAGGTCCGCAGGGCATATCTTGCTGTTTGTAGTCTGGCCTATTTCGCTGAGTCAAGCCGGAATGCCCAGCCCGTTCTCGGAGCACAGTGGGATCAGTAGAATGTCCTTTCTCTCTCTCGCGCGCGACTCGTATCCTCCTCGTAAGATACTCCCGTACTCCCGTATTCTCTCGTACTCACTCACTCGCCCGTATCTATTTTTCCCGTGGCTTCCGTGTCTCATTTCTGCCTTCGCTTGTCCTTCCAGCCCTTCTGGTGCTGGCGCCCACCCTCCCTGCGACCTGAGACACTTTCACCCGGTCTTGTCGTCAGACATGTGTCGCCTTTCCAGCCGGCGATGATCACATATCTTCTTTTTTTTTCTTTCCTTTCCGTGAAACCTTATCCCCAGCCGCCGTCTTTTTTTTTCTTTCCCCAGTACTCCGTAGTCCCCCTACGGTACATCGGCTTCGGGGAACGCATCCGCCCGGGGTATGCACGTATCTTACGGAGTACGGAGTACTTTGTATCTCTGGCTCGATCGGCGCCAGGCAAAAAGAAACAGACAGGCGATACGGGAGACATGTGCCTTGTCTCGGCCGCGATCTACGGAGAAGGGGGCTGGATGAGGCCGCCTGGCTTTCTGGCTTCCTGCTTTCCTACTCTCCTGGCTATCATGACTGGTCTTCTCTCTGCGGCCACGTCGTGCAAACAGCAAGCAAAAGTAACACGACGATGTCTGTAAGCCTCGCACGGAGCATTGCCGGCAGAGGCTGGCTCTTGGTTGTGCATGCGCTTTGCGCTTGCCTGCCTGCGCGGTGGGACGTGCACAGGCCGTGGTGCGAAGGCCGTCCGCGTCCGTGTGTTTGCTAGCGGCGCGTCTGCGAGCAGAACCGCATTCCACCTGCAGGCAAGGGGCATCGCAGTCGATCTCTCAAACAGGAAGGCCCTCCCTCGGTGGCAAACGCGCAGGGGGGGCGGCGGACGGGCGCGTCTCGAAGCGGAAACCGCAACGTCAGCCTCGCAGCCTCGCAGCGTGCACAGGTCTCTTGAAACGCCGTCACGCGACCGCTGCCTGGTGCTGCCTGCGGGAGCTTGCTGTCCTTTGCAGGCTGCTGCTGGCCGTGATTCCAAAGTGCTTTATCACCGCGCTTCTGTCCCGTTCTTCCGTCCGCGATGCAACATCGATGAAAAAGAACCTACGAGTCCGTACTCGTATGAGAACGAAAGAACCAGACGGTCCGCGAATGCAGAAAGAGTCATTCATTGCAGGGACCATTTGCAATTTCGCTTAGATTACTACGCCGGGATCCGGCAAATTGCTGGACCGGGCCCTTCTAAACGTCTCCGACAGGGTTCTGGTCTGGGCACAACACGGTGGAACTCGATCGATCCTGGTCCGAATTTTCCATCCATTTGGGAGCTGGTTCTGCTCGTCGCGCTTCTGCCTGGCTATCTATCATATTTGACGGCGTACGAGTACAGGCGGCCTCATTGTCGTTTGCTTCTTCGCCCTCGTGCGATCCCATCCCTTCCCCTGCCTCCCCAGCTGAGCAAAAGGGGGCAAACGGTCCTGGGCGGCCGTTCGCCAAAACGTTGCTGGCTAGACTAGCGTCTTTTAGCAGGCCTTAGCCACTGTTGTGGCGGTCGTCTCCGTCGCACTAACGGCAGCCAACAGAAGGGAAGCGCCGGAAGCCAATCACTTACCGGCCCGGGCGGCGCTGTCAAAACGATGGGCATGCCAGTGGAAGCGCAGAGAAGAACGCAAAGACGAGACACCTTCGAGGAGAAAGCCAGTCATCTTCGCCATCGCCATCGATGGAATCCGCACAGCCCGTCCTCGTGCGCCTGCGGACTGCCAAGGCGTGACTAATACGGCGGACGAGAAGGGCGAAACCGCGGCTCATCGCTGTCCCAGCGACATCCACCCAAAAAAAAAAAGATACATCTGCGCTATTGCCACCCCCCTGTGCTGCGCCCAAGTACCCGGGTACCTACGTACCGTTTCCCGCTACCATCCCTGTTTGAACGTGGTCGCTGTTCCACGCCCCCTTTCGCGCCCCTAATGCTAGCCACCGTTCCTTCCCTGTGCGCGGGAAGCCCCTAATGTATACAAATAAGACAAATCCACCCCAACCTTCTGTTGTTATTTTTTCTTCCCCTTCTTTCCTCCTCACTTTGGCTTCTCGCCAGCAAAACGCCTCTCCCCCCCCCCATCTCCAGCCTCCTTTTTTCTTTCTCCGTCCGACGCCACCTCGACCGTGCATTCCGCACGTCTTCCCTCTCCCCCGAGCCCTCGTCCTTGTCGTCGTCCCCTCCTTTCCGGGAATCGACGGTTTTCTCTGCCACGTCGCTCATAACCCGACGTCTTTTCTTCCTCCTCCCATCGCAGACGAGGAGCAAGCCGCCCGCACGCATCACCCCCCGACGCGCCGCAGCCTTTGCTATGTTTGCCAACGCACCACAGCTTTCCCTCCCTCCTCCGACCGACCACACACCAAGGTGACTGCGCCGTCACCCCGTCGTCTGTCCTCTTCTTTCCCCTTCTTTCGCCTCTGATCGCGACCGTGACCGCATCGACGGCCGCGGCCCCGATCCCCTTTCGCCACCACGGCCTCTATCTCTTCCACGCCTCGTCGACGACGCCATCGCTCTTCGTCTTCCCTCTCCAACTTCATCCCGCTGCTGTTTCTGTCCCCCAAACCCAAGCCGCCGCCGCAGCGGCCCGCCTCCTCGCACCGGCGCACCATCTCCTCCTCGACTGCGCGCGATCCCGCAGTCCATGTCTATCCCCCCCACCACCGCCGTTCTCCGCCCCCGTCACGACCCTACAGCGCGGTCATCATGAACGGCTCCTACTCCCCCTACGCGTCGTCCCCCGCCGCCGCCGCCGACTACTACTACGACAAGAAGGACTACGTTAGTCCCTCGCCCACGCCGTCCCCGCGCGGCCCCTCCGCCTACTACTATGCCAACACGCCCCAGCGTCCGGCCACCCGCGCGCACTTCCGCCACTCCAGCTCCGGCGGCAGCGGCGGCCCCGCGGCCGCCGGCCCCGCCGCCGGCATCTTCGAGTTCTCCGGCAACCCTTCGTCTCGCACGCCCTCGTCCCGCACGCCCTCGTCCCGCACGCCCTCCTCCCGACCGCCCACCTTCTCGCCGCGGTACACCAGCGATGGGCAGTACGCCACAGCCAATGTGAGTTCTTCGCGCTCGTCGCGGAAGGAGCACCAGCCAGAGTTGTTTTCAGCGCGGCCCCCCCGCCGCGACGGCCGCAGCGCCTCCTTTTCCTACCGGACCCCCGAGTCCACCGGGGGCTCCGATGAGGACGAACTCATCGAGATCGACGGCGTTGCCTACGTGTTGCCCGCGCGGTCGAGACCGAGAGAGCAGAGGCGCTACTCTGGCCAGCAACGCGACGATTTCTATCGCTACCACAACCACCACCAGCACCACCCCCCACGGGACGACCGCCATGGGGACGTCCGTGATGGCCACCGCCCCTCGCACCACGGCGGCGGCGGCGGCGGCTATCCCGGCGCGTTCCGTGACGGTTATGCTCCTGAGAACACCAAACACCAATCCTACCACACTGGCGCGTCCGGGGCTAACCACTTCGATCACTACAAACAGGGCGGCTACGGATTTGTGGAGAAAGATGTCGGTCCGGGTTTCGACCACCGTTTCCGTGAACCCGCGGAGCCCCGGCGCACCACCCCGACGGGTCCTTCCCACATCCGCCGTTCGTCCACGACCATGCCCATGCCCGCGCGCTCCGCCACCGCTCGCCCGATGAGCTCGTCGCAGTATTACCCGCCGCCGCCGACCTCGTCGCGGAAGCCGAGTGCGGCGCCAGCCAGCGCCGCCGCCGCCGCACCCGCGTCGTCGACCCCGCCGCCCCCGAAGGCGACAGAGGCCGATGCGAAGAAGTACCATATTCCCACGGGCTACTCACTCAAGAACTGGGATCCCACAGAGGAGCCGATCGTGCTGCTTGGCAGCGTGTTTGATGCCAACTCGCTGGGCAAGTGGATCTATGACTGGACCACGTACCACCACGGCGCCTCGTCGCCCATTGCCGAGATTGCGGGCGAGCTGTGGCTGCTTCTGATCCAGCTGGCGGGCAAGATCAAGCGCACGGACGAAGTGATGCCGCGCGTCCGCACCAAGGAGAACAAGGAGCTGCTCGAGGACTTTATCCTCTCGGGCGAGCGCCTCACGGAGAAGCTGCGCAAGCTGCTCAAGACGTGCGAGTCGCCGATGCTGCGCACGGGCAAGCGGGAAAAGTCCCAGCTGGGCAAGAATGCCGGCATTGAGTTCGTCGAGACCATGTTCGGCCGCGAGCGCGAGATGGAAAAGACGGAGCGCTTTATGCAGGCAGTCCGTCTCTGGAACCTGCGCTTCGACGCCAACTGCGAGGACATTCTGCGGAAGCCCACGCAATAGTTTGTGTTTCCCATGAACACACAACAAGAAACACAACAAACACATCTACGACAAGGCGATCGACTTCACACACCCACCCATCGTCTTCTCCTAACCTACTGTACTATATCTGCTTGGGTTTTGTTTTGGCGTCATCTGCTTTTTTGTTTCCCTGGGCTTGTCCGAGGGACTTTTCCTTTTTCTCTGGCTTTCGTTCCACCTGGGATAGACCTAGATGGTGCAATACCTCTTTCCGACACCTGGTCCTTTGTCTCCCTGGCATTCGTTTTTTCCCAGGTTTTCTCCGAACTCCATTGGTTTCCATGGCTGGCATGCCAGATTTACGTTTTCGCCCTGGACTTTTTTCTTCCATTTGGATCTCGCCTTTCTCCCCTCCTGGATTTGGATTTGCTGCATTGGGATGTTTTTCTTGTTTTTGTTTTTGCAAAGGGTGCTCACAAGGGGTGCTCACGACGATACACTACGACAAGACGGGAATACCAACAACATCGTGTTGTCATCCAATCCTTGATCTATCTTGGGTCGTTTACACATCTGGCTGGACATTTGGGCGGTGGAAAAACGGATCTAAAAAGTTCAGTTTGTCTGTTTTGGGTTTGGGGTTTGCGTTGCAATAGAGCGTGTGTACGATGAGGCTGGAGCAGGGTTTCGTTTGGGGTTGAGGAGATAGTTTATATTGCAGGACATTTTAATATGCGAGGAGGCTGGGATCTTTGGGCTGGTTGCTCTTCTTTTATTTCTTTCTTTCTATTGTGTCGTGCAGGACGGATCTCGGATATACCTATACCCCATTCCTGTTTACGCAGCCCGGTCTTGGGCTGTTTCCCTATTTCTTATCCCATACTATTTGCTTTTGAGTTGTTTGCGTTTGCTTTATTTTATATAGATTTTCTTTCAAGACCGCGGATGGCGCGGAAAATTCATAACTCGTTTTGTTTCCCGAGCAAGAAGGCCCCTATTGAGCCGCATGCGTGCTGTCTCTCATTTGCTCGCTTGTGTGCGCAACCCAGCCCGTGGCATCTCTGCGATCAGCCTTGCCCTATGCAGGATGCTGGCATCGCACAGCATAGGGGGGGGGGAGGGGGGGAGGGGCGCGCTGACGTCTTTTTTTTTCGGGTACGAATGGATGGCCCTGCTTCCTTTCGCTCTTCCGTTTTTTCCGGCCTTCCCCTCTTCGTGCACCCCTCTTCCGGTCGTGGAGGGGGGACGAGGGGCAGCGGGCGCTTATAGAGCCCTGTCGCGGTAGCATTCGTCGGGTCGGGATGGCAGTTTGAATTTTTTTTTTTTTTTTCTGACTTGTCTGTCAGACCGGCATCTTATTTTTTTTCCCTCTCCCAGTTCGCTTTTTCGATCCCTCCATCCCGTTTTTCACGCCAATCAGGAGACACCGCACACACACTGGCTGCCCACGCACATGCACAAATAGGGAAGGAGGGGGCGTGGTGATAAAAGCAGAAGTATCTTTTTGGGGGAGGGCACGAAAACACAAAAACGGCACGAGCATGGCAAAAACACGACGGTGACACCTGGGAACGGTCAAGACGATGATGGTGCTTTGACAGGATGGGCGGAAGCAAAAAAGGAAGAAGCGGTAAGGGCCTGTACGGGTTATTGTTTTTTTTTTGTTTTTTCTATCTTTTCTTCTTATTTCTTTTTGTGCTATTCCTTCCTTGACGTCCGCAGCGTCCTCGAGGGAGAACCTGGCAAAGTAGAATCAGACCCCGACTGAGCCCCTCCTCGTGGACTCGACCCGGGGCACCCTGATGGGTCGACGCCCTGGTCGGTGCCCGACAGCAGGAGACGTACACGGGCGTAGGTCGTTTGGGGACGTAATGGAATCCCCCCCCTCCCCTCCCCCCTCCTCGGCGCAGCGGTGAGCGGCCGACCGCTTCTTCGTGCCTTTTGTGCACTTTTTTTCCCTGGCACGGGCGCTGTGTGCGACGGGGCTCTAGAGGTGTAGGATGCCGCGTGGACGAAACGAGGCTGGGAGAGGGGGGTGTGGGAGCACTGGAAGGTTTATTTTGGGAGTCTTTTTCTTTTCTTTTTCAGTTTTTTTTTTTACATTAATTTTTTTTCATTTCATTCCTTTCCTATGCTTTCCTTCATTTGAGATGTACTTCCATCCTTGATCCTTCGCCGTAAGAATAAAAACAAATACAGCTACTTCCAAACACTCGCCGTGTCCGCGCCGGCCTCCTTGTTCGCCTGGTACGTCTCGTTCAGCCCCCGGTACAGCGCCTTGACGCGTGCCACCTCGGCGGCCCAGTGCGCGCGCGCGCCGCCGGCCTCGGGCACCTGGGCCACGAGGTCGGCCAGGCTGGCGGACGCGAAGAACTTGTTGGTCTTGTTGTAGAGCGGGCGGGCGGCGAGCGTGGCGGGCGTGTCGCCGGGCGCGGGCACGCGGAACACGCTCTCGAGGATGTCGATGTCGTAGGGGATGGCGAACAGGTCGCGGCTGTCCTCGTACGTGAAGAGGTAGTAGAACGTGTCGAAGCCGGCCCAGGTGATGCCGCTCAGGCACAGCGAGCACGGCTCGTGCGTGGCGAAGAAGACGCAGTCCTTGGGCGCGGGCCGGTCTGCCGCGTGCTCGCCCTCCGCGAAGAACGTCTGGATGCAGTTGATCTCGCCGTGCAGCAGCGGCGACGCGCGCTCGTTGTTCGTCGTCACCGTGTGCGGCGCCAGCGTGTCGCGCCGCAGGATCGCCGCGCCGAACACCTTGCTGCCGGACGCCACGCCCGCCGCCGTCAGCGGCACGATGCGCTCCTCCGTGACGCGCAGGAGCTGCTCGAGGAGCTCTGCGGGGGTGTGGGTGGTCATGTTGATGGCGTCGGTTTGTTTTTATGTTCTTGTATGTTTTTGTTCTGGGATTTTCTTTCTTTTCTTTCTTTCTTTTGTTTTCTCTTTCTTTTCGGTTCTTTTACATTTCTTTCCTCTGTCTCTGCAATTTCTCCTCGTTGCCTGCCGCGGTATATATATACGACCAGCCGAATAAAGGCTGCCTGTTCATAGCTCCCCCGTTGACGTCGACACCGGCACCAACCGCCAGATAGCTCCAACAGCTAAGGCCACCCCGCGGCCACCTCCGACAACGGGCGTCGTTCTCGCACGAGCTCATCCCTCGCGCGGTCACGTGCAGCAGAACAGACAAAAACGCCCACCCGAACTTCACCTCAACCTTGGAGGTGGTTCATGTAGAGACACGACAAGAGACAAAAAAGAGCCTTGGGGAAGCATGGAGGAAAGATCACTATAACAGCTCAACCACCCGAGATGCATTACATCCGCCTCCTGCGGCCGCCCCATGCCTCGCCCAGCTACTACGACCATGAGGAGAACGACTTTGTGCTGAGAGCAGGGAGCACCTTGTCGCTGGTCCTGGCGATCACGACGGACCTGGGCGATGCGCTTCTGTCGCCTGGGCGGCCCATTCCGCTGGTTGCCGAGCTTGTCTACGACCGCGACTCTGGGGGCTACGACCCCGACGACGGGAGCAAAAATGAGTTTCTACCAACGGGCGTGACAAGGAGCGTCATCGCTCTGCCCCTGACGCCGAGCCAGTCGGACGGCCGGGGAAGCGGACACAAAGGCGACAAGGGCGACAAGAGCGGCAAGAACAGCAAGAACGGCAAGAACGGCAAAAGCGCCAAGACCAGAGCCAAGGACGACCGCAGCGGCGGCAGCGGCCGGCCGGACGCCGTGGCCTGGCACGCCGGCATGCGCGTGCTCAAGGTCGACGTGCAGCTGGACGAAACGGCCGCCTTTTTGTTTCTGTGCCACCACGAGCCCGCGTACCGCCGGCGCCTGCGCATCGCCCCGGCCGACCGGACCCTGGCCGTCGAGCACGCGCACCAGTTTAGCGACAACGACGCCGCCGACGCCGTCCGCATTGTGCCCCTCTGGGTGGACACGCCGCCCGTGGGCCCGCCCGTCCCCGGCGGCACCGGCTGCCGCACCCGCGTCACGTTCCCGCCCCTGGCCCTGCGCCGGCTCGCCACGGGCCCGGGCCAGCGGCACTATGTCGAGGTGGAGGAGGACCTGGGCGAGAGCATTGCCCGCCACGTGTGGGACGCCGGACTGGCCGCGGTCGCCTTTGTGGCGGAGGCGTGTCGGCCAGGGGCGAGACAGCGTCGCGATGCGGTGGCCGACGCGCTGCGCGCTGCGGTCCTGCTGCCGTCGCCAGCCGAGGAGGAGGAGGATAGTGCCCGCGGAGCACCGGCGGTGCCGCTGGCGCCCCTGCGCGTGCTGGAGCTGGGCAGCGGCGTCGGCATTCTCGGCATCGGGCTGGCCGAGGTTGTGCCGCGGCTGACGGGCCGGCAGGCCGCGGTCCTGCTGACGGACCTGTCCGACGCCGAGGAGCGGCTGCTGGCCAACATTGCGCGGGTGGCGGAGGCGAAGCGGGCGGCGGCCGGCCTGGAGCCGGACGGGGCGGCGGACCCGGACGCCGCCGGCGGCAGCAGCACCAGCACCAGCACCCTCGCCTACGAGAACCTCGACTGGGAGGACGGCCGGCGCGGCTGCTTCGGCCGCGCCGCCGCCGTCGCGCCGCCCAAGCCTGGCGGTCGCCGCAACCCCCGGCGCCCCTGGGACCTCGTCGTGCTGAGCGACTGCACGTACAACGCCGACGGGCTGCCGGCGCTCGTCGAGACGCTGGCCGCCCTGCACGCGGCGGCGCGGCGCGTCGACCCGGCCTTTGTCTCGCACGCCCTGCTCTTCCGCAAGCCGCGCCACGCCGACGAGGAGGCGCTCTTCGGGCTGCTGGCGCAGCACGGCTGGGCCGCCGCCGCGCGCAGCACGGTGCCGCTGCCGGGCGGCGGCGACGGGCCCGGCGGCGCGATGGAGGTGTATCTCTACCGGTGTCCGTGAGGAGAACGAAAGAAGAAGAAAGGGCAAGGCCTACGACGAAAGAAAACACCCATGACGCAAAGCTGCTCCCGTCCCTGCTTGTGCCACCAACAACGGAAGAGCAGAACAAACAAAGGGCGGCTTGCGTCACCGTCTTTTCTGACCCCGTTGCCTTTCGCTGTCTCCCACGCCGCTTGTTCTGCGGTCGCACAGACAGCTGTAGCGAGCGTGACAGCGTGCATCGCCTCTGCGTCGTACATTCCCGCCACGACGCGGGCTCCTCTTCACCGACAGGAGCCGCCCCCCTACCTCTGGGGACTACTGTTCGTGCTGGCGAAAGGGCATGCGACGGAGGCGGTGCGCTTGGCGAAAGCAGCGGAACGGCAAAGACAAGGGACACTGGTTTCTCTTGCTGGGCCCCCTCTATATAAAGAGGCATGGCTGCCAGGTCCTCAAAGGCTTTGTGTCAGAAGCAAGGCAGATCCAGAACACGACTCTGGCATCAACTCTCTTTCTACCAACTGGAAACAAGAGTCAGACAGATGGCCCCCATGGACGAGCATGCCCTCCGCCGCAAACTGGCGGCCTGCAGCGCCGAGCGCGCCCTGCTCGAAGACGACCTGGCCCGCCTCGGCGCCCGCCACCACGTCCGCTCCGCGGCGGTGCGGCAGGTCCAGGACGCCGCCGCGCAGCTGGCGACCAAGACCCGGGCGCTGCAGAGCCAGCTCCGGGCCGGGGCCGGCGGCCGCTGTGGCCGCGGCGCGTGTGCGCACGCCGTGCTGTCGTGCGCGTGCGCGTGCGCGTGTACGTGCGCGTGCACGTCCGAGACGAGCGACGACGGCGGCCGAGACCGAGGCGATTCGTCCGACGGCCGCAGTCGCTGTCGCCGCAGCAAGACCGGCCGACGCAGGTGTGCGTCGGCCGCGGCCTCCACGGATACGGCCGACAGCGACAGCAGCGTCGGCGCGGAACAGGATCTGTATGTTTTCTACGAGATGTCCTCGTCGGAGCCAATCGCCCGCTGACGGCCGCAGAAGAGAGTCCATGGCCGACCTCGCGGCCCGCTGCCACGACCTTGTCCGCAGCCACTGCCGGGACCTCGGGCCCTTTACGGTACGCCGTCCCTTTGCGAAAGCGGCGTGGAAGAGGATGCGGAGCTGACGCCACGCGCAACCGATAGGCCGGCAACGAGGACATCCCACGCCCCCGGAGCAACAGCCACAGCGCCCTGCTCATGCGCTGCGCCGCGGTCGAGTCCCTGGTCGCCCGCGCCCTCGCCGACTACCTGTTTGTCGACGGCCATCGCGCGGCCACGCCGCGCCGCCGCTGGGGCTGCGGCAGCCGGAAGCGGAAGTCCTCGCGGCGCAGTGATGAAGACGACGATGACGACGACGACGACGACGACGACCTCGTAGAGGCCGCCGTCGCCGCCGTCCTCGCCGACCTCGGCACCGACGTCTTCGGGCACCGCCACCGCGCCGCCTTTGCCGACGCGCTGCGGGATCTGTTCCACGACGCGCGCGCGCTGTGGGCATCCGCGCAGGCGGCCCTGCACCAGCAGCAGCAGCAGCAGCAGCAGCACCGGCACGGCCGCGCCGCCGTCTGCTATCTCCGGGCCGAGCTGGTGCCGCCCGCGGGGTGCTGGCGCTTCCGCGACGACGCGCACGCGCTGTACGGGTCGCGGCGCGACGCCGACGCCGACGCCGACGCCGACGTGCCGTTCTTCATCGTGCCGCTCTTCCCGCAGATCGTGCAGTGCACCGACGGGCCGGCCACGGCGTGCTGGTCCAAGGAGTCCAAGGGGTCCCGCCAGCTGGTCTTCCACGGGCACGCGCTGTGGTCGCGGCAGCGCGCCGTGGTGAAGGCCTACCGCGAGGAGGCCCGCGAGAAGGCCAAGCAAAAGGCCCGGGCGAAAGGGCAGAAGGCGGCAGCGGCAGCGGCAGCGGCAACGGCGGCGGCAGCGGCGGTGGCAGAGGACGAGGAGCGCGAGCGGCGGCGGTGGCGGCGGTGGCGGCGCCAGCGCGCCCACTCGCCCCCACACATAAGGCTGAGCGTGACCGGCCGGGGCTGGTGATGGGGCCTAGAACACACGAGAATGTTGGATAAAAGTGGGGCTT
>LZPB01000365.1:0-12692 GCA_001676865.1 Ceratocystiopsis minuta
TCGGCCGCCGCCGCCTCCGCCGCCAGCCGCCGCTGCTGCTCGCGCGCCAGCTGCTGCGCCAGCTGGTCCACCACGCGCTGCAGGTCGGCGGCCGTGGTGGCGGCCCCGACCGTGAGTGGGTGTGGGTGCGGTGGCGCCGACGCCGCCATCATCGGCAGGCCGCCGGAAAAGGGGCTGCCCGCGAACAGGCTGCGCGCCGTCGACAACAGGCCGGTGCCGGCGAAGGCCGGGGGGGGGCCTCTGAAAACAGGGTCGGGGGCATCCAGATAGAGCACCCGCTCGTCGTCGTCGTCCATCCTCTCGGTAAAGTGCGACGACGGTAGCGGCGGCGCGGCCCGGCGATGGGCCGGCGGCGGCGGCGGCGCTCTGTCCTCCGCCGCCGTCTGCTTCGGCCCTCTTCGGCCTCCCCGGGCCTTGGCCCGGCCCCGGCGCCGGTTGAGCGGCCGCTCCGCCTGCTTCGGCTGCGGCACGGCCGCCGCCGTCGCCTCCACGTCCATGACGTCGTCCACGTCCTCGTCCTCGTCCTCATCCTCGTCCTCATCCTCCTCCCCTTCCCCCTCCCCGTCGCCCGTCTCCTTCGCGTACACGCCGCCCGCCGCCCGCCGGCCCTCCTGCATGATCCAGGCGTCCTCGTCGAGCAGCATGTACGGCGCGCGCGGGTGCGTGCGGACCCAGACCTCCTCGGGGTTGTAGCTGCTGCTGCCGTTGCTGCCGCTGTCGCTGTCGGGGCGGGTCGTCCCCGCGGCCGGCGCCGACTTGGATGTCTCCCCCTCCTGCGGCGGCTGCGGCGGCTGCGGCAGCTGCGGCAGCGCCTTGTCCTGCCGCTTGTCGTGGCCGCCGCCGCCGTCGGCCGCCGCCCGCGCCCCCGCCGGCGTCGAGTTGTTGCGCGTCTGGCGCGGACGCCCGCGGGGGCTTTCGTAGCTGTTCATCGGCGCCATCTTCACGCCGGTGAACGACGCCGCACGCGTCGGCCGCGGCATCTCGCCGCCGCCGTCGTCGTCGTCGTTGCTGGTCATGGTCCACGCCGCTGCCGCTGCCGCCGCCCGTGCCGCGGCTGCCGCGCGCTCTGCGCTCAGCTCCTGCGCCACCGCGACGGCCAGCGGCGTCTGCACGACGTCGTCGGCGGCGGCCCCTGTAGACGACGACGTCGCCGTCGCCGTCGCCGCCGTCTTGGGCGGGTTCTTCACCAGCTTGCCGCGGGTGCTGGCGCGGGAAGGCGGCACCGGGGGTGCAGCAGTCGCCTCTTCCGTCTGCGGCTGCGACTGCTCGCCCGGCTCCAGGCTCAACTCGAGAACGTCCATGGCGGTGAAAGGGACCGCGCGGGCTTGCAGCGAGACACGGTACTGGAAGTGGTAGTACATGGGAGAGCAGAAGGAGGAAGGGCGGGTCACTGTAGCTGGGAAGGCCGAGTGTTTGCTGATCGCTGGGATTGTTTGTTGTGTTGTTTAGTTTGAAATGTCGTTCTGTCGTTTTGATTTTGATTTTTGATTTTCTTTTGATTTCTCTTCATTTTCTCCTCTCTCTCCTCTCTCCCTTCCCCCCCCCCCCTTCTCGTTCCTCTACTTCCCGGCCCCCTACCCCCCATTCCTGCCCAAGGCGCAGCTCTCAGCCTCAACGATAAGACCCCCTCTCCACGTTACCCTGCAGGTGGAGCTGCGCCCAGTCCGCGACCAGTCGCACCCGCCTCCGCCTCGTTCGCCTCCACCCCTGCCGGTGCAAATAGGCGACCTGGCCAGGCGCGGCGCCTGCGCGCGTGGTCTGGAGATATGAGGTATGTGAACGGGGGGTTTCTCGTTGTTTGCTTGCGCAACAACTCCTCCTCCTCCTCCTCTCTCCTCGGACCCCCCCCCCTCCACCATGACTTCCTCCGAGTACTGGCAGGGCGTCGGCGACGACCGCGCCAACGTGCTGATCATCGGCATCGACTTTGGCACGACGTACTCGGGCGTGGCCTGGGCGACGCCCTACGACTTTGAGCAGGAGCAGATCAACCTCATCCACAGCTGGCCGGGCATGGGCCAGGAGAAGGGCAAGACGCCGACGGAGCTGTTCTACGACGACGACCAGATCTACTGGGGCTACGAGATCCCGCCCGACGCCGACCCCGTGCAGTGGTTCAAGCTGCTGCTGCTGCGCGACGAGGACCTGGGCGACGAGCTGCGCGCCAGCGAGTACGTGCAGCGCGGCCGCCGCATGCTGCGCGACACCGCCAAGACGGCCACCGACCTGGTCGCCGACTACCTGCGCCTGCTGTGGGCCCACGTGCTCGAGACCATCTGCCGCGACCGCGGTGACGCCGCCGTCGACGGCATGCGCCTGCACATTGTGCTGACCGTGCCCGCCATCTGGAAGGGCTACGCGCGCCAGCGCATGGAGGACGCCGCCACGCAGGCCGGCCTGCTGGCCGAGCGCGCCGCGGGGCCGACCGAGCTGTCGTTTGTCACCGAGCCCGAGGCGGCCGCGCTGGCCACGCTGTACAACAACCCGACGCCGAGCAAGCAGGGCGACGTGTTTATCATCTGCGATGCCGGCGGCGGCACCGTCGATCTTATTAGTTACTGCGTCACGCGCAGCGCGCCCGTCGTCATGGAGGAGGCCGTCGAGGGCACCGGCGGGCTCTTCGGCAGCATCTTCATCGACCAGGCCTTTGAGGAGATGGCGCGCCGCCGCCTCGGCCCCAAGTGGGCGAACCTGACCAAGACCGGCATCAAGGAGCTCGTGCGCGGCGAGTGGCAGCAGGCCATCAAGCCGCAGTACAAGCACGTCGACCACAGCAAGCGCAACTACACCGTGCGCATCCCCGCCGAGGCGTTCGCGTCCAAGGCCGAGATGACCGACAGCAGCAAGGACCCGCCGATCCGCATGGGCCGCTTCTACCTGACCGGCGCCCAGATCGAGACCCTGTTTGCCTACGCCTTTGCCGGCGTCGACCAGCTGATCGACGAGCAGATCCAGGCCGTGCGCCGCCGCCGCAACCTGCCCGTGTCCGACATTATCCTGGTCGGCGGCCTCGGCGCCAGCCCCTACCTGTACCAGCACCTCAAGGCGCGCCACGGGCCCAGCAACATCAACGTGCTGCAGTCCACCGGCACCAAGCCGTGGACGGCCATCTGCCGCGGCGCCGTCTACAAGGGTTTTTATAAAGCGCTGAAAGCCGACGCCGCCGCCGGCGGCCCCGACGGCGCCGGCGCCGCCGCCGCCGGCGACGACAGCCGCCTGCTGCTCGAGCCGCCCATCCAGATCGCGTCCACGGTCTCGCGCTTCAGCGTCGGCCTGAGCTTCTCGCAGGTCTACAACGAGAAGCGCCACAAGATCGACGACCGCTACTGGGACGAGAAGGAGGAGGTCTATTTCGCGCGCCACCAGATGGAGTGGTACCTGCGCAAGGGCGCGTCCGTCAAGACGCTCGAGCCGATCCGCCACGACTTTTATCTGCTGTTCGACGGGCCCAAGACCGAGTGGGTGCGCGAGCTCTACCTCTGCAACGACGCCGACCCGCCCGCCCGCCGCGCCGACAACGTCATCAAGCTGTGCGACATCCGCTGCAACTTTGCCGACATCGCCGACGGCCTGCCCGACTACACGTCGCCCAACGGCGCCGTCTACAAGCGCTTCGCCTACGAGGTCGTCATGATCCCGACTGGCGCCTCCGTCGACTTCCAGGTCTTTTACAAGGGCGAGCGGCTGGCCAGCCAGGAGGTCAAGGTGTGCTTTGACTAGGACGATACTCGTAGTTATGAACCAATTCGGTATGCACAGTTATGAACGTATTCGGTATGCACTTCCGTATTCGTTGTGAACTGTCAGTATCTACGGAGTAGTACGGACCCACCCACCCACGCAACATCCCCCCACCATGATGCCTTCTCCCCCCCGCTTCGCCCGGTCGCGTCAACGGCCAGGCCAGTCACCGTGCCAAGGCGGTGTCGGTCCAGTCCGATGGCCGGCGTCCGTTGCCGTTAGTGTGCCGGTGGCGAGTTCTCTTTCTCTTCATTCTTCCTCCTCCTCCTCCTCCTCCTCCTCCTCACTCACCCCCCCCCAAAATGACCCTCCGCAGCGTCTGGCTGGCGTCCGGCCTGCCGTCCGTCTACGGCGCCGGCGCCGACGCCTGGCTGATCATCGCCGCCCGCTCCGCCCGCATGGTGGCCTACGGCGCCAGCTCGCTGGTGCTGGCGCTGTTCTTTGCCGCGCTCGACGTGCCCGACGCCCGCATCGGCCTGTTCATGACGCTGACGCTGGCCGGCGACGTCGGCCTGTCGCTGGTGCTGAGCTTCGCCGCCGACCGCCTGGGCCGCCGCCGCGCGCTGCTGGCGGGCGCCGCGCTGATGGTCGTGGCCGGCGCCGTGTTCGCCACCTGCGAGAACTACTGGCTGCTGCTGGCCGCCGCCGTCGTCGGCGTGCTCAGCGCCACCGGCGGCGACATCGGGCCCTTCCGCGCCGTCGAGGAGAGCATGCTGGCCGAGATCACCGCGCCCGCCACGCGCGCCGACGTGCTCGCCTGGTACGTCACCACGTCCACGCTCGGCTCCGCCGTCGGCACCGAGCTGGCGGGCCGCGCCCTGCACGCCCTCGGCGCCAGCGCCACCACCGCCGACCGGCCCACGCTGCTGCGCGCGTACCACGCCTGCTTCTGGGCGTACGCCGCCATGGGCGCGCTCAACCTGGTGCTCAGCCTGCTGTTGTCCACGCGGACGGAGCTGCGGCGGCCGACGGCCGACGACGACGACGCCCGTCAGACGGACGGACTGTCCGCCGAGGACGACGACCCCCAGGGCGCCATTCCCCTGCAGACGCGGCTGTCCAGGGGACGACGAAAGGACGACGATGAAGACGACTCCCACTCGGACTCCGACGACGACGCCCGCGAAGACCAGGACCTCATCACCGGCGCCCACGTGCCGCCCCGGCCCGAGACCGCCCCGGCCACCGGCTCCTCCTCCTCGGCCTCGCCCCCCCTGCCCGCTGACCCTACCCCTGCTCCCCCCCCCTCCTCCCGCTTCAGCCAGATCTCCCGCCAGACCCGCTCCGTCATGTACGGCCTCTGGCTGCTGCTCATGCTCGACGCCCTCGCCGACGGCATGGCCAGCATGGCCCTGACCTCCTACTACATCGACGCCACCTTCCACGTCGGCAAGGACTCGCTCGGCCACGTCGTGTCGGCCAGCTATTTCCTGTCGGCCTGCTCCTCCGTCCTCGCGGGGCCCCTCGTCCGCGCCCTCGGCCTCGTCCGCACCATGGTCTTCACCCACGTGCCCTCGTCCGCCGCCGTGCTGCTGTTCCCGCTCGCGGGCAACGTCCCCCTCACCTATCTGCTGTTGCTGATCCGCATCGCCCTCAACAACCTCGACCAGGCGCCGCGCGCCGCCCTGCTCGCCGCCGTCGTCCGCCCCGACGAGCGCACCGCCGTCCTCGGCGTCACCAGCCTGCTGCGCACCGTCGCCGCCGCCGCCGGGCCGTCGCTCACCGGCCTGCTCGCCGGCCACGGCCGCTTCTGGATCGCGTTTGTCGTCGCCGGCGCGCTGCGGCTCGCCTACGACTTTGGGCTGTTTGCCTTTTTCGTCAACATCCGCCTCTTCCAGCACGAGCCGGAGGGTGCTGCTGCGGACGGTCGGGCGGCCACCGGCGGTGCCGCCGCCGCCCCGTTCGTCGTCGGCGACGAGGAACGCCTCAGCCTCAGCAGCGACGGCAGCGGGAGCACCGTCCACGACGACCGCACGCGCGCCGCGTGGCGCGACGAGGAAGAACGCATGGCCTAGGGACGATCTGTTGTATTTCCCTCATCTGTTGTATTCTAAACCATCGCAATAGATCACCGTGTATATCCCACCTCTCGCTCACCCTCTACAGCACCAGCTTGCTGCCGTGGTACTTCTTGTAGGCCGGGGCCGCCGCCGCCGCCGCCGCCGCCGCCTCCAGCGTCCGGTTCGGGAAGCCCTCAAACGACAGCGCGTACGTCGCCACCGAGTGCGCCACCAGCCGCGCGTTGACCTCCCACGCCGTCAGGTTGAGGTTCGTCGTGTCGTCGCACAGCTGGTGGTAGCACGGGTCGTACCAGGCGCCGGCCGTGCCGCCGAACACGGCCGCCTCCTCGGGCGTCTTGACGCCCTCGGCGCCCGTCGCGATGCCGCCGGCCGGGATGCCCGCGCGGATGAAGCCGTCGTAGTCGCTGCGCCCGTCGAACGGGATCAGTGTGTAGTTGAGCCCGTGCGCCGTGTAGTAGTCGATGTACAGGTCGCGCAGCGCCTGCGACCCCACGGGGCTGCTGTCGTCCGACGCGTTGTACACCTGGTAGGCAAAGTTGGGGCTCGCCAGCATGTCGTAGTCCATAAAGAGGCGCACCTTCAAGTTCTCCTCCGCCGTCAGCGACGCCGCATAAAAGTCCGACCCCAGCAGGCCCTCCTCCTCGGCCGCCCACCACGCGAAGCGCACGCAGTTGCGCACGCCGTAGCGCGCCAGCTGCGTCGCCACCTCCAGCAGCGTCAGCGACCCGGACCCGTCGTCGTTGATGCCGGGGCCCTCGGCCACGCTGTCGCTGTGCCCGCCCAGCATCACGCAGTTGTCCGGGTCGCCGCCGACCGTCTGCGCCAAAATGTTCGTCGTCGCAATCGACTGCACCTCCGCGTCCACGTACGCGATGCCGTCCAGCGCCGCGCCCGCCGCCAGCGCCGCCGCCAGCGGCTGCCCGACCGCGCCCGCCAGCCCAAACGTCGCCACCTGCTCCGCCGTCGGCGTGCCCAGCGTGCCGCTGAGCGCGCCCGCCTCCGTGTTGTACACCACGGCCGCGCGCGCACCCGCCGCGCCCGCGAGCGCCGACTTCTGCCCGAACGGACACGTGCCGCGCCGGATCAGCGCCAGGGCGCCCGCCACCGCCGCCGGGTAGTCGGCCGCGTCGCAGCCGTCGTTGGCCACCAGCGCTAGCGGCCCGAACACCGGCTCGTGGTGCGCCGTCGCCGGCGTCAGGCCCATCGGCTGGCCCGCCACCACGCTGTCGTTGAGCACCAGCCGCGACTCGCTGACGTGGCCCGTCACCGCCGGGAAGCTCTGGTTCCACACGCGGTAGTAGCCGCCGCCGCCCGCCTGCGACACCACCGCGTAGATGTAGTCCAGCGTGCCGTTGTGCCCGTCGCTGCCAATCACCCGCGTCGGGTGCCCGTACGCGTCGCGCCCGCGCTGCGCGATCCCGTACAGCGTCTTGGCGTGCCCCAGCAGCCGCTGGCCCGAGATCCGCGCCTGCAGCGCCTTGCTGTCGACCAGCGGCAGCGGCTTCGTCTGGCCGCTGCCGCCCATCTGCTGCTGCTGCGGCACATCGACCGGCGGCACCGTCAGCGCGGCCGTGCTGCCGAGCAGCAGCGTCGCCGCGAGAGGAGCCTTCCAAGACATGGGCGTCGGATGGAGGAACGAGGAACGAGAACGAGAACGAGGAGCGAACAAACGAGTGCTGAAGAGACAGACAAAAACAAGCAAAAACGAATGGGCAATGCGAAAAAGAACGAGGAAGACCAACGAAGCTGTCGGCAATGCGGATGACTCGAAGCTCTAGCTTGCGGGGAGGATCTCTTTGCCGGGGCAACAGAGATAAGGGGGCGATTGGCGCCGCGCCAGGCAGCAGCAGCTGCGAGGGACCCGGCCGCTCATAAATAGCTCGGATGATGCCACAGCGCGCTGCCGCCAAGGAGCGATCGACGAGAACGACGCTGGCAGTACGGCCGTACTCTGGCTACCTGCCTGTTTCCCGTTGCCCAGTTCCTTTGCAGACCATCGCCCATTCACGTCGTGCTTGGGCGGCCATCCGCTCTTCTCGGCGGCTTTTACGAACACGTGATCATATTCACGTGAAGTATCACGTGCACGAGACCGGCATCCAACAATGAGCCCATGCCTGGTTCTCCCGACACGAACTAGGTTCCCGACACGAACCAGGTTCCCCCGGCAAACACGTTCCATTTTCCATTTTGCCGTCTCTTCCTCCGTATATCGATCGGCCTCCTGGTCGCGGCATCTGCAGCAGAGGGCCGAAGAGGCGCCGCAGCCCTCGGTCAGTCCAATGCGGAAAGCGCCTGCAGGACAGACCAGGATACAGCAGGGGGCCACGCCGTAGAAACCTTCTAGATGCACCTTAGTGCGTGCTTCCTTTTAGCGCGGCCCCCTGCCAGGCCCGGCGCACGGAGGCCGAGGGAGATAGGCCAGGAGTGCTGGCGAGGGTGCCGTCCATGGTGCCTCGATCGAGGAGATGGGTATCCAGAAAGGCCGCCCCTGCATGAGTTTCTCCCCGGGGAACGCCCCAGGGACGACACGTGCGAGACACGCCGGGAAAAAGGACCTTGCATGGCTGGTCCCTCCGTCCGCACGGCGACGGGCCAATGCTGCGTCCGTCGCCAAGTGCCTGGGCGCGCGCGTCTCCACTGGACGGACACAAGGGCGGCTGTATCGGGCTGTGCTGTCGTTTGATTGCCCGCACGGAGGCGTCGGCCAGGGCCCTATCGCCAGGCGACGACTCCGTATTCCGTCGTTTGCTCCCCACGCTATTACGCCTAGCTAGTCGGACGATACGGCGTTCGTCTTCCAGAGAGCGATCCCCCAAGTCAGACACGCACGCCTGCGCAACGTCGCGCCTGCGACAGGCATACTCCGTAAGATACACCAGCGGCGATCCTCTGCCAGCGCAATACTCCGTACGTAAGAGCTATTGCGAATGGCGAGCACCACGTCGCTTTTCTCGGCCTCGGGCGCCACGTGCTAGCCCGGCCTTATCTGTTTTGGGACTGGGGCACCTGCCCTTTACGTCGTGTCGACGCTGGGTCGCCCTCCCGGCGCATCCCTCACCGTTTCCTCGCAGGCAAGGGCGCCACGATATCCTCCGTAAGATACGCACGCCGTACGATACGCCGTAGACGGGAAATTGCCCAATCCTTGTGCGTATCCGTCCTTCGGCACATGGTGGGACGCTTCGGTATCGTGCCGATGCCATCTGCGGAAAGGAAGCCATCTGGAACAAACCGTCGTCGCTCTTGCTATTTCCCAATCGCGCCTTCCCCCCCCGCCTAGCCCGACTTGGCGCTTTTCGACGCACCTTCCCGTTACCGACACTTTTCGACTCCTTTCCTGTTTCCCCTTTGGTTTTCCGTCTCTGGTCTCTTTGTCTCTTGTCTCTGTCCTTTGTTGCCTCCTTGTCTTTTCCTTTTTTCCTTTTTCCTTTTCCTCGTTCTCCTCTTTTTGTGTCTTCCGTCGCCCGCACCCACTGCACGCCGGCTCCGATCCCGCATCTCGCCATCCCGCACGCACCCAGCGTGCCACAGGCTGCCCTTGCACCGCCGCCTTCGTTCCACCAGGGCGCTCGACCGCCACCACCGTCTCTCTGCTCCTGCGCATCGTGTCTTCTCCACGCCCGCTCGCGACGTCCATTCCTTCAGCGTCGTCGTCGTCGTCGTCGTCGTCTTGGCCCATTGTCGATCACGCGACTGCTTTCCGCATTCTTCTGTGAGTTTTCCTTGCGTCATCGCCTTTGCAAGTCTTCGCGGCTCTCTCTCGCCATCGGCATCCATCTGGCCACCACACAGCGCCCACACGCCCGTGTACTCTGTACGATACACTACCGTCCTCGTCTCTTCCGCTCGGGGCGCTGTTATCTTTACTGGGCCACTTTCCCGTGCGATACGAGGATCTTCCGCCGCTCGTCCGCGCCTCATTTCACTCCACCCCCCCCTCTCCCCTCCCGCCGCAAAATTAGACCCCAACCCATCAAGCTCAGCTTCCTTGCCGTTACACTGCTCCAGACCCAACCCGCCTGCACTTGTCCAACACACCTACCTGCCTGCCTCTTCCCCTGTCTTTCTTTGCTTCGCAGGACCGAGGAACCAGGGGACCTCCACCAAGAGAAAGAGGATCCGTCACACTAACCTACCTGACCACCAACGCTAGCTCCGAGCCCATTCTTTTCTGTCAACCCGCCTCCGCGGCTGCCATTCCCGCTTCTCTCTCTCGCTACGACTGCTATTACGTAGCACGACGATCCGCCCGGCGCCCTGCCTCCTCCCCCCCATCCGCCTTCCACGCTTTGGGCCGACCTCCTCTCTCACCGACGCTTTCCATCTCGCTGGCTGCGTGTCCCTCTATTCCTCCAGATAGGGACCTAGGACAAGCTTTTGGGCAGCTTGTTCCATTGCGGATTCTCTGGCCCGCTCGTGACAGCTCCGGGACACCTGTCGGTCCTGCGCCAGATCTTCTTGTCTCTTCCCACCCAAGACACCAAAAGCCACGGCGTCGCTCCCCCGAACACGGGCGCAACACAACGACTCAGCCTGCACTTGACGTGCGCCCATCAAAGCCGCAGGCGCGCGGGGTTGTTGTCTTCTCGCCAGTGCACGGCCCGGGAAAGCCAAAGAGCGCGTCTTGTTTCGACGGGAGGGGAAAGAAGCAAACACACCGGGGCAGTGAAGGAAGTAAGCAGGTCACGATGGGGGCCTGCATGAGCTCAAACAGCGATGAGGCGGAGCAGAAGGCGAAGAGCCAGCAGATCGACAAACAGTTGGAGGAGGACGCGAAGCGCTTACGACGAGAATGCAAAATTCTCCTACTAGGTACGGACAAGAGGGACGACGCTGGGCACACTCGCGCCAGCTCTGCTGGTCTTGACCGGCATCTTTTGCCAACTCCTGCTAACGATTCTGTACAGGCTCTGGCGAATCGGGCAAGTCGACCATTGTGAAGCAAATGAAGATCATTCACCTCAAAGGCTACTCCGACGACGAGCTCTTCGCTTTCCGGCCGAACATCTTTAAGAACCTGATCGAGTGCGGAAAGACCATCGCCAACACCATGCGCGAGTTCGAGATCGAACCCCAGAACGAGGGCACCGCGGCCTACTGCGACTTTCTGATCGAGTACCCGCTGGGGCCGGGTTCCCAATCAAGCCTGGATCCCAAGGTCGGCGAGGCCATCGCGGCGGTGTGGAACGACCCGGCACGGGAACTGTTGATGGAGCGGCAAACCGAGTTCTACCTCATGGACTCTGCCGAATAGTACGTCCACACGGGGCGGCGCATCGACCTTTCTTGTTTCGAGCAGAAGAGGTACTAACCCAAACAGCTTCTTCCAGTCCATCGAGCGCATCGTCAGCCCCAACTACATACCCACCGAAATGGACGTTCTGCGGGCACGGATAAAAACCACGGGCATCTACGAAACGCGGTTTCAGATGGGCCAGCTAAGCATACAGTACGTGCGCCGTTGATGCGGCGGGACCCGTTGATGTTCAAACAGATCACTAACCGGCCCGTCCAGCATGTTCGATGTGGGCGGCCAACGAAGCGAGCGCAAGAAGTGGATTCACTGTTTCGAAAACGTCACGTCCATCATCTTCTGCGTGGCGCTGAGCGAGTACGACCAGGTGCTGCTGGAAGAGAGCAGCCAGAACCGAATGCTGGAGAGCCTGTTTCTCTTTGATTCCGTCGTGAACTCGCGATGGTTCACGCGGACGAGCATCATTCTCTTCCTCAACAAGTTCGACATCTTCAAGCAGAAGCTGAGCCGCTCGCCCTTGGGCAACTACTTCCCTGATTACTCCGGCGGCGACGATGCACATAAGGCGGCAAAGTACCTGCTCTGGCGTTTCAACCAGGTGAACCGAGCGCATCTCAACATCTACCCACAGTACGTTTGATCTCCCGCGCCTCTCCGTTTCTCGTCTCCCTCCGATTTAACCGCCGCCGCAGCTTGACCCAGGCAACAGACACGTCCAACATCCGGCTGGTTATCGCTGCCGTCAAGGACACCATCCTGAGCAACGCCCTTGCAAATTCAGGGGTGTTTTGAAGCAATATTGCGCTGCCCAGAGACGGCCCGTCTTCTCTCCCCCTTCCCCCACCCTCTTCCAACCATGATGTCTCTCTTATCTCTTTGTTGTTATGCAACCAGGTTTTCATGACAACGTGGAAGGACCTTTGTTTTTTGTGCTCTTCTCCTTTCCTCTTTCCCTTCCTCTTTAATACCACCATTTCAAGTCGGCGTTGCTGGGACAGAAACGGAGGGTTTTATGTTGTTCATATCGTTACGACTTCTCGGCGTTTCTATCGTGGATCTTTGTGGCTGGGCATGCCTATGTTTTCTCTCCTTGTCTCTTGATCTCATTGGTTTCTTGCATGTCTTGTCTTTACGTTTCCCTTTTTCAGTCATATATCACATGTGCTCCAATGTGCAGCTCATCTAGTTCAAAGCTGTTTGTCGCGAGAACCTGACGCCGCGCGGCGTGGATTTTGTTTCGATGGCTGGCCAGTGTCAAACCGCTACAACATTTCTATGCAATGTGTCCTGTGGTATATTTGCACGAGCAGGAATGTCCTGTCATGCCGTCTCGACGACTTCGAGCTCTGGGTCAAGGGCCATCAGCGCAGCGATCAGCACGGCCCGGTATTGCTCCCGGTACGTCTCTGCTACGTGGACCAGGGCAGCGCTGCCGTCGTCGTCGTCGTCGTCGTCGCCGTCGTCGTCGTCCTCCTCGTCCTCGTCCTCGTACGGATCCGTCTCCACCAGGCGCTCGTAGTCCATGCCCACCTTGGCCAGCAAAGTCTGCCGGACACGGTCTGCGAGCGCCGCATACGGGCGGGCGCCGTCGTCTCCTGCCTCATCAGCGCCCAGCGCGCGCTCCAGCACCGCCCGCCGCTGCGCCGCAACCGCGGCGGCGGTGCCGGCGGCGG
>LZPB01000366.1:0-12684 GCA_001676865.1 Ceratocystiopsis minuta
AGGCGGAGGCGGAGGCGGCGCGCCGGCCCCGGCGCACGCGCTGCCGCAGCCGGCGGGCCATGTGTTCAGCGAGGAGGCGGCGGACCGCAACGCGCGGTGGGCGGCGGCGGCGGCGCCGCCCGTGCAGTGGTACTGGCACTGCCTGGAGCGGCGCGCCAGCCGCGCCGAGGCCGCCGTGCACGGGCGCTTCTACGCGTCGGCGCGGCTGGCGGCGAACCTGCAGAACGCCGGGGCGCTGGCGCAGCTGACGGCGGCGGCGCCGCCGCCGCCGGCCGGCGCGCCGTTTGTGGCGTCGGCGCTGAACCGGCGGCACAAGGTCGACGGATTCGTGTACCGGGGGTGGCGGGCCGGGCGGGCGGCGACGGTGGGCAGCGCGGTCAGCGTGCCGCTGACGGAGCTCGCGGGCGTGGCCGAGGACACGGCACTGGTGCCGATGTAGCGCAGGGCAGCCTGTCACCGTTCTTTCCACCCGGCGGCCTCCTTGGATGCGTCGCCTGTGCCACCGCCAGCCCGGAACCCTGGGACGGGCGGCTCCTGATTCGACAGGTAGGACGCCCGCATGCAGGCCGCTGTGCGACGTGTCACGGTGCAGTGCATGCATGCATGGATCGGGTGGTTTCCGCAAAAGAGACGTGTAAGACATAAGGACAGCGCGAAAAGACTATCAAGAGAAGAGAAGATCCCGCAGACGTGAGTGACATGAACAAACGACAAAAGAAACAAAACAACACGTGAATCATAAATGTATCCTTCGTTCCGTTGGGCGAGACCCCGCTCAGCCGTGCAACGTCGGGTCGGCGAATTGCGTGTCGAGCGCCGGGGCCGCCAGCGCCGGCGTTATAAAGACCGCCCGCGCCACCGCCGGGGGCGCGGGCGCGGGCTCGCTGCGCCGCAGCGGCGTGTTGATGCGCGGGCACGTGCCGCAGCGCGGGTGCGCGCAGGCGACGCAGACCGTGGCCTCGGGCGCGTTGAGCGGGTACTTGGTCCGGCACATGTGGCAGCGGTGCTGCGTCGGCGGCGGCACCCCTTCCGCCTCGTCCTCCCGCAGCTTGCTCGGCGGCTCGCGCGGGCAGTCCGGGCAGCGCAGGTGGACGCAGCCCTCGCCCGCGCAGGCGCGGCGGCCGGTCGGGAACACCTTGCTGCACTGGCAGCACAAGCGGCGCACGCGCTGGCGCGGCTTGCGGTACACCAGGTCGGCGCCGCCGGTGCGCGACGGGACGGTGAGCACGAACGGCGGTGGCTTGGGCCGGGCGCGCAGATCCGTCAGCACGGGGTCGGCCACGAGGGGCGCGCTGCTCGAGCTGCTGTCGTTGCTGTTGCTGCTGCGGCTGGTCCGGCTGCCACTCACACCACCGGCGTTGTCGCCGTGCAGGAGAAGGGCCACGGCGAGGGCAGCGGCCTGCCGGTCGCGGGCATCGCGGGCGGCCGCGAGCTTCTGCATCTCGGGCTCGCCGTGGCGCGGCGGCTGGCGGCCGCACGCGTTGCAGCGGATGTGGTGGCAGGCGGCACATTCGCGGGCGCCAGGCCCAAACATGGTGTGGCACTGGTGGCAGGTGCGGCGGATGCGCACGCGGATGGGCTTTTGCAGGCGCACACGGGCGTCATCTGCGTCCTCGCCGGCGCCGCCAGCGGTGCTCCCGGCGCCAGGCCAGAAGCCGTGTGGGATCTCGACGCCAAAGCGCGCGCCCAGCTTGCGTGCTCGCTCCTCGTGCACGCGCAGCAAGCGAGGAAAACGGGCGACTCCGCTGCTGCTGCCAGCCGGGGCATTGGCAGCGCGAATCGCAGCCTTCTCGTCCGTAGCGGCGGTAGCATCAGGTGTCGGCCGGGGAACGGTGCCACTGGTAGCTTGTCAGATGGGCAGAGCATTCAAGAGAAGAAACAGAAAGACGACGTACACGAATGGCTCGTCTGGGCTTGCGGTACTCTTGCCACCGGTCGTCGCCGAGGTTAGGCGCCGCTCAGTGTGCCGGATGAAAGCGCAGATCCGTGCCAGCAGACGGCCGGGGGCGCACTTCTTCCCCTTGGCGGCCGACGGGCCTTCAACAGGAGCGGCCATGGCGGCAAGAGAAGGTGGTCGGGGAAGGGCGAGAGGGAGAGAAAGGGAGGCGATAGGGAAGCACCACGAGCGACATGACCGAGGAGGGGGGGAAGGGAGGCGCGCGGGTTTAAGAACACGAGCCCGTCCACGAGAAAGAGGAGCCCGCTCTCTTGGCGGAGACGGATGGCACGCGGTCGCAAGGGCGGCCTGCCCCGTCCCAGTGCTGCGTCCCGTGCTAGCGCATGCGGAGTACTTTGCTAGTACGGAGCATGCGTCGTGCTAGCCGGGTACGCCTGCAGTACCCGCCGGTACTTGGGTCTGCTGCGTTCTGGCATTCGTCCAGGCTCTGCGTCCCGGCGTGGTCTTCGGATGCGTGGCCGCCGTCGGTCGCCCCGTCGCTCGGCGTTGGGCCCAAGTGCAGGATCCGGCAGACGTGCAGCCGGTCGTCACGTCGCAGCGGACGAGGGTCGTCGAGCGGGCGCTGATCCCACTGGATGTCGGCGGGCGAGGCCCGTAATTCTGCTGCACACCGTCTTTCTGATTTCTGACAGGGGCCCGCGACCCAGCGACGCGACGCATCGAACTCCATCGCACGCGGTAGCGATCTTTGCGCCACCTGCATGCAGGGTCGACAGGAGGACAGCATGTCAGCCGCACGCTGCTGTGGGGAGGAGGACGCAGAGCCGGCATCTAGCAGGAAGACGGACCAAGGCGAGATGTGTAAGATACAAAGGAGAGGGACACGTGCGTGGCGGGCGATGGCTGAGATCCCTTTTTCCTGCCCCTCCACAGGCACCGGCCGCTCCTTCCTCCTCGGTCGCTTTCACCCACCTGCCATTTTAGCCTCTACGTTTGCAGGACGTCCCGAAAACAGAGAGGAAAAGAAAATGAAAAAAAAGTTGAAACATGAGAAAAAGAGACACAAAAAAAATCTGCACCCTGCAGCCAAGGTCTGCACACGCCGATCCTGCCCCCTCCTGTCGGTTCCAGCTCAGGAGGATGCTTGAGTGCATGCATGCACGCGCGGTACTTTTGCCACGACGCGCCTTGCGTCCGTTTCGTCATACCCCTTGCTTCGGTGCACGCAGCGGTGAAGAAGCCTGAGACAAGAGAAAGAGGAGAGACCGCCGCCTTCTCTCAATCATCCGTTTCTCATTTTGCGCGTCTGCCGGGCGAAGCTGTTTGCCATTCAGCTGCTGGTCGCTGTCGTCGGCGACCCAATCTTAGTCGTCAAAACGCCCCCATCTGTGTGCCCAACCGCGTCTAAGGCAAACGACTCCCCACGCGATACGTTCCGTTTACTCGATCTGCAGTTTATCTGTCGCCCAACGTCCCCTGTCTTTTGTTCGTTCACCGGCTTTGTACACTGCACAGCTGCGAACCCAGTTTTCTGCCCCCTGTCGCCTGCTCCCCCCCCATCCTCGTTCTCGGGACGGTTATGTATGGACGCTGTGCTGGAGAGTATTCGCCAACTGCCCGCCAGCGCAGACTGGGAAAGACTGGCCCAACTTCTGAGATCGTACCATGATCACCCGATGCCGTTCATAGCATGCGGCAAGCTGGTAGCGGCCGGCCAAGAGGAAGCCGTGCTGCGGATGGCTTCCGACATAGACTCGGAGAGTGGATTCGGCCAAGTTCTATATGTCTCCGATGCGGTTGAAAAATGGCAGCTTTTCCAAGACTTGAATGGGGTTTTCAAGGCGGAAAACTATGAGCAGGGCCTGAATTCATCCGCCCTAGCGATCTTTCTAGTTGTGCCGCTCCCTGAACTCCGGAAGTTTATAGCTAGCACGAGCGAAGGAGACGTGACAGACCTATGGCTCAGGGCCCTGCAGCTCAACGTGGAATCTGCTGCGGGAATTGCGACTTGTACGTCAACCGAAATCTGCATGACCATTCTATACCCATTGCTAACTTGGAAGTTCTTGAAAGAGGACAGTCGGGGTCTGGCCACTCAACGCCCACGACTGGGTCTCCCCCAGTGCACCGTCGAAGCAAGGAGGCTGCTCGTCTAACAGAGCTGCGAGACAAACAATGCTGCATCTTTACGGGGACTGCGAACCCAGAAGCTCTGCCACGAAGCCGGATGCTCTTCTGAGCATATGGCGGCTCCTGTGTTTCTGGGGCAAAGAAAAGTGCCCAAGGTGGTTCTCGCTGTGCCGCGAACGGGGTGTGACTGAGTCGCCGCGCAACATGCTCTCTATGAGCGCGTCGCTTCATGACTGGTGGGGGCAAGGACGGTTTGCACTCAAGCCTCTCCGTCAGAGAATCCGAATGAAGTTCTGGTCCAATTCTACTGGACCAGACGGTCTGGCTGGAAGACAAAGGACAGTGTGCCTTGGAGCTACGAGGACGCCGTTCTTCGTGACGCTTGTGGCGGCAGCACGGAAGAACGGGGCGAGGGGGAGATCGCTCGCCGACCAAGCGGTTCGCGCATCGCCTCTGGTCAAGTATACTCCATCTACGCCGAGAATCCGGATGACCTCCCCAACCGCGATCTTCTGGAGCTCCAATGGAACCTCACTCGCGTCGCAGCGATGTCCGGTGCCGCTGATGGTGTACCCGACTCCTTGTCTGATGACGATTTTCTTCACGGACGGGGAGGTGGGGTTGGAGGACACCATAGCCGAATGGCTGTCTGATGCAGTGCCGTAGACGGGCACCCAACAGGCCGCCCTCGTGCGGGAATCAGCCATCGTGGTGCAACGGCAGTCCGACGACGTCACAAGCAAACAACAAGGATGCCCATAACCGGCGGCCATTTCCATGTCCCCGTCGGACTTTATGTCCGCCACGACATGCGCCAGAAGACCAGAGGAGCCCCTCACCCACCCGCAAGTCGCCCGAAAGTACCGCGCGAGTACCGGCCGTGTTGGCACCAGCGGGTCTGGCGCCGGTGGGGGCCGCTTGGTTTCCGAAACGGGCATGCTACCGACCGCCAACCTGGCTCCGGGCGCATCGGCGGGTTGTTGGTTCGCTTGCGGACCGTGCCAGCGCGACGTTAGCGAGGGTCGTGTTGGTTTTGCGGGTTTTTTGTTGTCTTGTCGTGCAATCCCATGTCCTTAATTTCCTCCTCCCGCCCCTCGTTTTGGTCACAGTTCTTTCTTCTCCTGCCCTGCTCTCTCCGGTATCTTCCATATTCCGAGACATGCATGGTCGCCAAGAAGATATCGAACGACGCGATCGTCCATGCAGATACGAGGATGGAGCCCACGGCACGGCACTCATCGCCATTGGCTGGTCTGCGAGCGGACAGGGGGCTAGACGCACAGTCCAGCAAGGACCCGACAACCGGCCGTCTGTGAGGCGCTGCGGCCCAGGGCCCAGAAGCTGCAAGCGCCAGACGATCCAGACTCTGCCACATGAATTCAGACTCGCCCGTCCCTCTCTGTCCCTTGCTTGGTTTTGTATTCGGTGATACGCGGCGTGAACGGCCTGGCCACACCCCCCTGCGCTGCTCGTCTTTCTGCGTCTCTGTTCCTTGATCGTCCCCAATGCACTGGACGCGTCCGGCTACGGGATCCGCGGGCGGCGTGTATCCCTTGTCTTGACGGGCAGGGCACATTGGATCCTGTCAGTTTTTCGTGCATCTGCTCTACTCTTCTACCATTCCGCCTGCAAACCAAGCGACCTGAGACGTTGAATAAACCGGATATCTGACTCAAGTAGAAGGACACACACGAAGACGAAAAAGAACCGTTTTCTCAAACGCCCAGGATCCTCCAGCACGAGTGCTGAAGCACAGGCCTCCTGTTCTTGGGGCTGTCCGGTCCACTGCGTTGGGTTCGTTTTGGGCCTAGTGCGTGCAGGCGCGCCCCGCGTCAACATTTCCCCGCTGTGACAGAAACCCGAACCTGCGCCGTCCTGTCGTTCCGCCGCCGCCCTCCGCCTCCGTTTTCCGTCCGCCGCCCCCGATTCCCGCCTCCACCGCCGCAAATTCTCTTGCCACCCTCCGGCTCTTCTTCCGTCTCTCTACGTAACACCCCTCCATCGTCCCCTTCGCCATGGGCTTTGCGCGGACCACCGTGCTCACGGGCCTGCTCGGCACCTCGACCGTGTGCGCCTACCTGGCCGCCAAGAACCCGGTGCTGTCGCCGCTTGCGCCCAACGACCCGGTCTGGAGCTCGAGCGCGTACAAGCGCGGCAACCCACAGCGCAACCCGGCCACCCAGGACGTGTGCATCAAGCGCCTGCCCATGAGCAAGATCCGGCCCGAGCTGCTGCACAAGGACAGCGACCTGACCCTGGCCTTTTGCCGCGGGCTGTGGAGCGGATATGGTGCGTCCCTCTCTGTCCCCATCTCTCCCCCTTCCCCTCTCCCTCTGACGTCCCCCCCCCCCCCCCCATTAGGCTACGCCATCCAGCGCAAGTACCTCGAGCTCAAGTACCGCGGCCCCGAGACGGCCGACCAGCTGTGGGAGCCGGAGCAGCTGGCGGCCAGCACGTACGACAAGGGCACCTGCATCACGGACCACTTCGAGGTCGTCGACAAGTCCGGGTCGGCCATCACCGTGCGCTGCGGCGACTCGCCGCGCAACAAGGGCCCGCGCGCGTCCGACGGCCTGTTCGTCATCAGCGCGACGATCGACAAGGCCCACGACGAGGTCGAGCTGCGCCTCAAGTCCGTTCTCTTCCCCAGCGAGGGCCGCACCACGGGCACCAAGGGGCCCATGCCGCCGTGGCTGGAGGAGCTGCACCAGTGGTACGCGCGGCTGTGGTCCGAGACCGCGTCGTGGGCTCTGCTGAAGTAGGGGGAGGGGAGGGGAGGGGGGCGGAAGAGGTTGACGACGGAAACGCCTGTATTGCCTGTAAATCTCCTGTTTTTATTGTCGTTTATGATCTTCTGTCAATTTAGTCCATGTCTGTACTTTTCGGCTTACTCACCTACAATCTTGGCGTGAGGGAAGATGTCGTCATCTCGGTAATACTAGCAGTAGCATATATATGTATACGCAGCGGTTAAACAAAGAAGCAGGCTCCTCCGAGATCCCAGATCAAGTAAAGAGCAAACGGAACGGCAAACAGTCTTCCCTCATTTTTCCCTCTTCCCTCTCTCCCCCTCTTCCCTCTCCCCCTCTTCCCTCTCTTCCCCTTCATACCTTGTCTCTGATTCATATCTCCCATCTCACCTCCATCCCTCCAAATAGCCATAGTATTTATTCAAAGCCCAGAAAGCAGGTATTTGGATAAGTTAACATGGGTTTGGAAAGCCCTACCCCCTTGTCTGGGCTGGGCTCGACGAAGTCGACACACCGTCTAAACCAGATCGACAAGGTGCAAGCCAACGACATAGGCAACCTTATCTCTCTCCCCCAGATCGCCGTTTTCGGGGACCAGTCTTCTGGAAAGAGCTCTGTTCTGGAGCGCGTCACGGGCATCCCGTTCCCTCGGGAGGAAGGTCTCTGCACTCGGTTTCCGACAGAGATCATTCTGCGCCACAACTCCGAGCCTTTGAAGTTGTTAGCGAGCATCCGTCCGCTAGTTTCGCGCACCGATGCCGAAAAAAAGAGGATGCGGGCGTACCGCCACGCGCTCACGGACATGTCTGAGCTACCTGGCGTCATCGAAGAAAGCGCCGCACTGATGGGCATCCGCGGATACGGGCCGGGCCCGCATACGGGCGATGCATTTGCCCACGACACGCTGCGGATCGAGATTTCCGGACCCGTGGGGCTGCACTTGACCATAGTCGACCTTCCGGGCTTGATCTCGGTGCCCAACGAGGAGCAAACCGAGGAAGATGTGCGCATGGTCACGGCGATTGTCGAGAGGTACATGAAGAGCACCCGCACCATCATTATGGCGGTGGTACAGGCCAGCAACGACGTGGCCAACCAGCGTGTGATCCAGCTGGCGCGCAAGCACGACACTGACGGCGACCGCACCATCGGCATCATCACCAAGCCCGACCTTATCAACGCCGGGACCGAACACCGCATTGCCCAGCTGGCCAAGAACAGAGATTCCGTCAAGCTCAAGCTTGGGTTTTTTCTCGTGAAGAATCCGAGCCCGTCAGAGAACGAGACCGCCGACGGCGCCGCCCAGCCATGGGACGAGTCAGCTCAACGCGAGCGGGCCTTCTTCAACGAGCCGGCCTGGAGAAAGCAGAATCTGGCCGCGGAGCGCGTCGGGATTGATGCTCTACGACTCTATTTGCAGGAGAAGCTCAACCGGCACATCGAACAGGAGTTGCCCAAGGTGCGGGGTGAGATCAAGCGGCAGCTGGCCGACAAGAAGGAAGAGCTTGCCGCTATGGGGGTCAAACGACAGAGCTGCAGCGATGTGCGCTTGTTCCTCACAACCGTGAGCATGCGGTTCCATGGCCTGGCCGAGGCAGCCCTGGACGGGAACTACACAGGCATGAAGACAGAATTTTTCGAAGCGCCGGGTACACGTCTCCGTGCTGTGGTCCATGGAATCAATGAACAGTTTGCCAAAGCCATGCGGCTTCGCGGGCAGCGGCGGAAAATCTCTGAAATCAATGGGCCTGAAAAACCGCCTCAGGAGCGGACTGTTCTAGATAAAGATAAAGACGAAATCGAGCGGAAGTCTTCTGTCTTATACGAAAAGGAAACCGAAGAGCCCACAGACGAAACGGAGGGCCAACTACTGGTTACGAAGGAAGAAATGACCGCTTGGGTCCACGAGGTGATAGACGGCATCCCCGGGTGAGTTTTTTAAAATCATGCTAATGACGGTAGATCTACAAAACAACGCGTGGGCGAGAGCTGCCTGGAAGCCACAACCATGTCCTCCTGGCGCAGCTGTTCCGGGAGCAGTCCAGTCTGTGGCCCTCTCTTGCTATCAGCCACATCCAGACCGTTCTCGATACGGTGACGCAGTGGGCAGCTCAGGCGGCCAAGGCCTGTGCGACGGAGGAAAACATCCGACAGGAGATCTTTGCTTTGTGCCAGGACCCGATGGAAAAGGTCCGAAGCGCTTCTCTGGACGAGCTACAAAAGTTGATCGACGACGAGAAACGGCATCCGATCACATACAATCATTATTACACGGACAACATTCAACACTCCCGGATGAAAAATCAAGAAGCGGCAGTGGCGAAGGCAATTGCTTCTGTAAGCAACCGTGATAGGTTCGGGAATCCGGCGAGTTCTGTGGACACTGTGGGCCTGCTTAAGGCATTGGGAGATAGCACTGCTGTCGAGGTCGACATGACCGAGCGCGCTTGCAAAGAAGCTCTTGATGAGCTGGAGGCATACTACAAGGTGGGTAGCACGTCTGGGTGCGTGGTATTGTCTTGCGCGGCGGCTAACTATGCGTAGGTGGCAATGAAAACCTTTGTCGACAACGTATGCCGCCAGGTCGTTGAGCGCCACATCATGACGGTACTTCCAATGCTCTTCTCCCCGAACATGGTCGCCACCTTCAGTGACGAAGAGCTGCTGCGCATTGGTTCGGAAACAGAAGCCCAGCAGACAAAGAGGGCTGAGCTCGAAACCCTGGTCAGCGGTCTGCGGCAGAGCCTGATCGACCTGCAAGCCCATGCATAATCAAGGCGGTATTTTTGTGCTCTCGGTGTGTGTCCGTGGTGTGAAGGGCGGCGGAATTATGGACAGGGTTCAACATTGGATAGAGCTCGTGATATCAACTATCCGAGACGGCAACTGTTTCTATTTGACGAAGATTATGAGATGTACTGCTTGGGATACGGGGTCGCCAGAATATACCTATTCTCTAAAGGCTGTCCTGGATGAAAAAGTACGGGCTACTTCGCACTGGAGCATCTGTACAGAAAAGTCACCTGCATCGGGTATTCCGGGCCTCCTGAGCTTCCCGCACAACCTGTGTGGACTGATATAGGCCTGCATCGTTTTTGCCTCTCTGCCCTGCAGAAAAAGAATGCGTCGAGCCTAGTGCCCATCGAGCCAGTGGCTTGCAATGCTATCAAAAATTGCAGATGGCTATGGACAAAGCTCAGCTGCCCAGCCTTTAGTTGTTTTGCACTGCGATTTCCCTGTCCATGGAAACAACATGCTGTAGGTGCGGAACCGCACAATGTGTGACAACTGCAGTCGTCAAGGCGTGCGTCGTGAAGGACACTGATCAACATGAACCTTTGAGTACTTCTGTGCATCGTTAGCGGAAATGCCGCTATGAGATCAGTCTGAGTGGTTAACTGCTGATCGACTCAACCACCGTCGCTCGTCGGTTACAGGCGTGATAATGACGAGATCAAAGGGCGGAGAATGCGTCCATCACGGGCAGCGTCCACAAGGAGTGCGAAGAATTGGCGTTGACGTGCGACAGTTCACGTTCACAATGTTTGACTGTAAATACCAGTAGAAAGAATAAAATAGCATGTTGAGTGAATAAAACCGTAAAATGCTAATGCCATAATTCTCCAAATCCCCTCCCCAGCCTGGACCCATTTATCCCGCTCGCGGACTATATACTGGTTTTCCCGAGCCACTTGCAAATTACAACACAACACACCCGCCCGCCTGCCCGGCGCTCACACCGGCGACTGCGACGCCCGCGCCGACTGCCTGCTGCTGCCGGACGGCACGACGGTGCTGAGGTCGCCGACGGGCAGGGAAAAGGGGAAGTCGACCGAGGCCAGCATCTGGGCCACGAGCACCCACCAGCCGGCCAAGGAGCAGACAAAACACGCGCCGCCGGCGGCCTTCTGGAACTTGAGGGCGATGGCGGCGTTGCCCGTGTAGTCGCTTCCGAGCAGATAGTAGGCGGCGGCGAAGAAGATGAAGGCGAGGACGAGGCAGAAGAAGACGATGACGAAGCAGATGTTGGTGCGCAGGGAGCAGATGAGGTAGACGACGCAGAGCAAGCCCATGAAAACGCAGAAAAAGGCTGTGGGAGAGGGGGGGGGGGGGGGGGGCATGTTAGTTTCATGGTGTCTCTTTATCGTATGTTTGTTTATCTTGGGGGAGGGTGGTGGTCTTCTCACCAAAGCTTGAGTTGAACCCTTGTGTGGTCAGGCCAACTTTGGGATCCTCGCCGATGGGTGCGTATGTCTCAAAGGCGGCAAAGGAGGGCGTGAGGGTCGCGGCAAAGGACAGGATAAAGGCGCCAAAGGAGATGAAGACGACGCAGGGATAGGTGTTGCCGAGGATCCATTCGAGGATGCCACCGATGACTTGCATCATGCCGCCGAAGAAGTAGTAGGAGCCACTGACACAAAGAGTTAGCCAAGAAGGGACTTTCGATAAACAGGACAGCAAGGGAGGGGGCTTCACGTACATTCCTGCCGCACCACTGCCGCCAGCGCCTGCCCATCCCATCAGGTCGCACGAGAGCGGCGTCAGTCCGATGCAGAAGCCGACCAGAGCACTGTCCGTTAGCCGGGGGATGCGCATAGGAGAGAAGGGACAGACAGAACAGCAGGAACACCTACATCGGCGTTGGGTTGCCAAACGTCTTGCGCAGTTGGCCCTTGACGCGGTTCTCGGGCGAGACGTAGAGCTTCTCGAACATCTCGGCCGACATGGACACGCTGCCAGCCGTCCGCATGCGATTCAGAGCATCCTGCCCAAAGTCGTGGGACTGGAACTCGTCCGTGCTGGTCTTTGGCTCTCCCATGGTTGTGGTTTGTTGATGTTTTGTTGGCTTAAAAAAGGGGGGAGGGAGGGAGATTCGAGAAATGTCTTTGAGCCAATCTATGCGAGATCTATTGGGAAGGTAGGAAGAAACAAGAACCGAAGAAAGAAAAGCAATGCTCCAGAATGTCCTCCGTCTTTAAATACATCCCCCAGGAGCCAAACATGGGCTGTTGCGGCAGCCCCCCAGGATTTCCCCCCGCACGCCAGACCCCATTGTGCCGCTTCTCCGGCCTGTTTGCGCACGGATCCCATGGGGTAACCCCAGCCCAACTGAAATAGAAAATAGAAATACTGCTGGCATGCCTCGGCAGGTCTTTGTCCTCGACCACGCGGGCCTCCTCCGCGCTCTGACGGGGCCAAGGGCGGCTGGCTGCGGTCCTTCCACGGACGATCCACATCTCCACCTCGGTCGAAAATGTATCTTACGATGGACACCGGCGCTCGCGTTGTCGCTACCCCGAGCCTAAAGTCGTCATCCCCCCCTTTCTTCTCCGTGAGATACTCCGTTCGGAGTATAGGCTCGTATTATACGGTCGTGCGGAGAACTTGGCGCTAGATGCTGGCCCGCAGTGCGGTTCCGCGCAGACCGCGGTTCCCCCGCACTGTCATTTCCCGCGACAGGATCCGGGGGGCCGGCGTCAGTCGTGGGGAGGGAGGCAGACCGCATGACAAGTGCTAGGCAGGTCAGTCGTCGGATTTGTCGGGCACGCCTGGAGCTAGCTGCCCAGTCTGGGGGAGCGTCCCAACCAGGCGAAAGCACCGCGGAGGCGCCGCGGAGCCGACGCTGGCGGAAGCCGCCACCACTGGAGGGCCTTCAGCCTTCGCCCGACTACCCCGTGACGACCGCCTCGAGGCTTCTTTCTCCTTTGCTGGAGGGATGGAAGCATGGCCCCCGACGAGCAGACATCCGGGAGCCATAGCCACACTGCCAGCCCGGCCGGAAGCTGCGGTCTACGGAGTATACGGAGTACGAGTATAGAAAACAAGAGACGAGCTATTCGCACTGCTATTTTCAGCTATTCGGACTGTAGTACATATTTGTGGGTCAAAACTTCCACTTCAGCCAAT
>LZPB01000367.1:172-12345 GCA_001676865.1 Ceratocystiopsis minuta
GCGGCCGCGATGGCCGCCGCCGTCGCCGAGGATGCGGCCCAGGCCCAGGCCGCCCGCCCCTCGCTCGTCATGGTCACGCACCTGGGCAAGGACCTCTGCGGCCACCCCAACATTGTGCACGGCGGCCTGGTGGCGACGCTGCTGGACGAAGGGCTGGCCCGCTGCTGCTTCGGCGCGCTGCCCGGCAAGGTCGGCATGACGGCGTTCCTCAACATCGACTACCGCGCGCCGACGCCCGCCGACGCGTGCGTCGCGCTGTACGCGCAGACCGTCTCGGCCAAGGGCCGCAAGGCGCTGGTGCGCGGCCGCCTGGTGACGCTGCCGCCGCCGGGCAGCGGCGAGAAGCCGGTGGTGCTGGCCGAGGCCGAGGGGCTGTTTGTCAGTCCGCGCAATGCCTGGGTAGGTGCTTTCCTGGCCCCGATCGATGCTTCGTCGCCTCTGGCCCTCACTGACACGCCTCGGCATCCAGATCTACAGCAGTGTTGCAAGCCTCTTCCAGTAGGCAAGAATTCAGAAAACATCGTTGCGTCGTTGAAATCGTGGCGACAAGCCAAGAACTATAGAAATACAAGAAACCAGCCACCATGCGCTCTCCCTCCCCTGTCTGCCCGGCCGCTCTCATTACTGTCGTCCTATTACCGTACTTGTACAAAAACATAGATGAGAGTGCACCGTTCTCTCGTCACAACTGCAGACCCATGGCAAAGGCCAATGGCAGAGCCGCCGCGGCCAGCACAGACCACAGACCAGGGCCGCCGCTGCCGCCACCGCGTCCCGGGGCGCCATTGCTGTTCGTAAAGGGCGTCGAATCGGTCGTGTCGACTGCGGGCGCCTGCGTGGTGCGCGTGGCCGTTGTGGACCGCGTCGTTGTTGTGGCCGGCGTTGTCGAGGAGAACGACGTAGCTGGGGAGGTGGAGGAGGAGGAGGTAGTAGTGGTGGTGGTGTCGGAGGAGGTGGAGGAGGCGGAGGTAGCAGTGGAGGAGGAGACGGACGAAACGCTCGCGGTGGTGGTGGAGGTTTGTGTTGACTCCGCCGACGTGTCCATGGAAGACGACACTGCTGCCGTCGCTGCCGTCGCCGTGGATGTGATCGTCGTCGTCCGATGCATCGTGGTGGCCGTCGTCCGACGGACCGTGGTCGTCTTCGTCAGCGTCGTCGTGGACGGCATGGCCGTCCCGTGCAGGTAGAAGAACGACACGACGATGCTTGCCGTCGACAAGGCGTCGCTGATCCTGTCCGTCGGCACCGGCAGGTTGTCCTGCGCGCACGCCGTCTCGACCACGCCGACAAAGCTGCTGCTGATGGCATCGACAGCGGCGCGGAGCATCTCCGCATCGCCGCTGGTGTCGTCGTCGCCGCTGCTGGGCGTCCCGGTCAAGAGACAGTACTCTGCGATGCACGAGACGACCTCCCCTAGGAAATCGGTCGACCCCGACGCAGAGCAGACGCACTGCGTGTCGGAGGGACCGCAGCCGCTGTCGTCCACGCAGAGCCCAAGGCAGCCGCGGAAGGTGATTTGTTCGGATAACGACGAAGCCGTGGCCGGGGAGGCGAGGGTTGCGACGGCCGCGGCTATGGCGAGAAGGCGTCGTGTGCGGCGCCAGACACTGGACCGTGCCATGGTGAGAGGTTGGTGTGCGTGTGTTGTCTGTGTTCTCCAAGTTGTCTGAGAAGGCAGCGCTCTCTATAAATCCGAGCAGGGGACGAAAGGATGAAGGATATGGACAACGTGCGCAGTCGTGTAAGACGTCGCTTGAGACGGACACCTTTACCAGAAACTGCCAAGACGGAGCCAGACAGGATTTCGAACGGGAAGAAACAAACCCAAACGGGATCGCGGCGTTCTTATCCCATTTTGTGGCCGGCCCCTTGGCCGCCCGTCTTCTGGGCGTGCCTGTGAATTGACGAGAGGCCCAGAAGACGGAACACGGAGACGCTCCGTGCGGCCATCTGGTTGGCTCTGGTGGTTCGTGCCTGCGGCTGAAACACGACAGGTCGGGGCAGAAACGGGAGGGGCCAGGGGTTGGCCAGGAGAGCATCTTGCGATCGCATGGGCGACGGCCCATGCGCAAAACCTTCTTTTCGCCAGGGGGCACACAGCGGTGAGACGGAAACGGGAGACGGGTGCTTTAGCGAAAGGATCGATTGTGAGAAAACCGGCGAAACAGCGACCGAACGCAAGTGGCCACAGAGACGGAGGAAAAGGAGAAGAGAAGGAACGAGAGTGAGAAAAAGGAATCAAAAGATTAATATGATAAAAAAAAAGAATAGAAAAAGACCATCTTAGATAGCTACCAGTTGTGTCTTCTATCGCGATCTTCTTCTCGTGTTTCAGGCTCACCCCCCCCGTAAATCGACGTCATGGTCGGTATTCGGCAGGCGTTTGATCCTGACCAAGCCAAGAACGGTTTCAACCGTCTTCGGTCCGTCACGGCCGCAGGCGAATACGTTGGCCACTCTGTAAGATACTTTTCCGACAGCGCGCTCTCTCTGCCCGATAGTTGTTGAGTGAACTCTTCACGTGTGGGTTACCGAGAATCCATCACCAAAAACGCATGTCTGTTCCTTCGGGTGTTTTGGTCGTGGAGATCGCTCCAGCGGGCGAGCCTCTTGGATTGACGCGGGCATCTGGCTCGTTGTGTGGATATGATCGGCAGGAAGGCAAGGCGACAAAAAATAGTTCTGTCTGAGATGTGTCGACCGCTGACGGTTTTCGTCGTTCTGATTCCGAACCCGCCAGGGCCATATTTTGCTTCAGCTTGACGCCATGGCGGGGAGGATTCTGGACGGCGATTGGGGTCACGTTGGAAACTCCGCTGCAGAGCCGCGACAGGCAGCCACTGGGAGGACGCGAGGACGCGCGCAGACAGGGGAGGTGCGTGCGGCGAGGCGGGTCAGCTGGACGCGCCGTGCCTTCCTTTCTCGATCCTGGCAAGGCTGCAGGAGCCGGTGACCGCACTGCACATGATCCTTTCTCTTTGGTCTTTGGATAGCATAAGACGGATTTCAACGACATTTCTCACATTTCCCCTTTTCCACCTTTCTCCTTCTCCTACTCGTTGCCTCCTTGGCTGCCCCCCACACATCCAGCCCAAACCCACCATGTCCTCTCAGCACGGCATCCCGCTGGTCACCGTCACGTCGCCTGCTGTCGCCGCACCCTCAGGGTTGTTTCAAGACTTTGACAACGAGGCTGTCTTTAACCAGGTCGTCGCCGCGAATCTGAACATAAACGAGCAGAACTTCGTGGTGGACTTTGGTGCCGACGAGGCAAAGGTCGCCAGCAACCTCACGGCATCCGAGCTGATCCCTCTGCTGGAACAGCCACAACATGCGTCGAATCTGCCTGTGCGATGGATGTGTGTTCTTCTGCGGCTCTGGCCTGCCCCCCTGCTACTTGTCCTTGGCACCGCTGACCGATAGAAACATCTGGAACCCCGGCAAGCAGCGTGAGTTGGTCGAGGCCGTCGGACGCCATTATGGGTTCTCTCGCCGTCTGATCATGAGCATCTGGGCGTGGGATGCGATCAAGCTGGAGCTCCGCCGGCAGCGGCACACAGAACAGCCTCTGGGCCACGGCAGAGGAACAAGCAAGCCGTCCTCGATCATGTCTGCCAGGCCACAGACATCGCGGTCGCCGCCGCCGGTGTTGGACCTTCAGCGTAGCCGTTCCCGAGGCCATTCGGACAGCGTCGGATCCAAGTCCATTTCCCTGTCGCCCGTGTTGGTCAGGTCCGTCCCTGACCCGGATGTGTTTGTCTTGGAGAACCTGGCCACCTTTCAGACGATGCAAAACAACCTGAACTACACGTCGATTGACCAGGAAACGCGCTGTACGTGCAGTTTCAGCTTTCAAATTCATATGCATGCCGGTCTGAACTGACAACGTTTTCCTCGCCTTCCAGTCGTCTGCCTTGGTGCCAACTGGCTTCACCGTCGCCCCCTGTCGGATCAAGAGCTGCCGATCCCCAGCCTGGTCCCGCCCAAGCACTGGTCTTGGTTTGCCTTGTGCGATGACAGTATGTATTGCTGCCTTCGCTGTCCTAGGACATTATGTTCCCTCTGGTCACTGACACGACAGACACCGTCCTCTCCTTTCACGAGGCCGCAAGTTTTGGCAAGGTCCCCACAGGCCAGGATACTTGTGCCTGGGAGGCCGAGGAACTCGCAAACATGCGGGCCAACACGCTGAAGGTCCTGCGTCAGCTTTCCAAAGTCGGCCTGGAACAGGACAAGCACAGATTCATGCAGTTGACGTCTATCCGCCAGCCCATGGTCGAGCAGGCATCGGCGACGGTTTCGGACGCGGAACACCTGGCCTCTGACGCGGCCAGCAACTTGTTCTACTACCTATTCGAGGACTACTCAGCCGCTTTTGATGTTCTCAATGGCTCTAGGAAAGCTCTCGACACCATCAGCAGCCAAATTCTCGAGGCCGACAAATGGAAGCACAGGGGGGGCACGGCCGACGTTATACCGAGACTGTATAAGCTGAACAAAGACCTTCGGCAGCTGCGCAATCTTTTCACCAACTACAAGACGCTGATTGATCGACTGCTGAGCAGGCCCCTCGTCCCGTCCCAGAGCCCTCAGCAGTTGCAGCTGTCGGCGCGCGCTCACGACCGGTTCCGCCGGCTGCATGTGCAGCTGCAGTCGCTGATGCTGGATGCCATCTCGGACTACCTGGACGAGAAGGTGTCCCTGCAGGACACGTACTTCAACCTGATGACGCAGAAGGACTCGCGCGCCACGGAGCGACTGACGCGCAGCGCGACGCTGCTGGCCAAGCTGAGCGTGTTCTTCCTGCCCATCTCGTTCATGACGAGCTACTTCTCGGTGCAGATCCCGCACCTGGCGGACGGGTACACGGTGCGGACCTACTGGAGCGCGTTTGGCGTCATTGCGAGTGTTTCGTTCCTCTGTCTCTTCTTCTTCGGAAAGATCCTCATGTTTGTTAGCGAGCGACTCGACGATCTGTCCGACGCGACTGTGGGCTGGCTGCTGGACAAGGCCGGCTGGCTCGCCCGCCGGGAGAGGCGGGCCCGGGCCAGTGCAGAGGTGGACGATGAGTTTTGAGGGCAGGGCCCTGGGGCTACGAGAGTATAGTCGGCATTACCGAAAGCATGCAGTTCCGATCGGGCTCGATCCGCTTGGACGGAGTCCGTGCTCCGGGGGGCTCTTTTTTTTTTTTCAATGCGTTTGGGCTCGTCACTTCGAGCAATATTTCTAATTATGATAATGATACCTGATGAACAACATCACCCAATCATTTTCTGCCGTTCTGTGCCAAGCAACACCCATGACCTGCCAGGGAGGAGAAGAGTGCCAAAGGCGCACTGGAGACGGGATTGGGGATAGGACTGTACTCGTACGTCCTGGGTCGGGGCCGAGATGTCCCCTCCTATTTCCGAGAACCTTGCAGCCGTGCGGCTGACAGGGCTGGACGAATCACCACGCGCCAATGGCCGTTTTCTGCTGTGCTGGTCGGGTGCATTTCCCCAATACTGTTATGCCCGGCCTTGGCAAGGCAGTTTTCTGCTTCTTCACTTCTTGTTCGCTAGAAACACGCCCTTTGGGGCACCAAGGTTCGCTTGGGCATGCCATTGCTGGCCGGTGTTTGATTAACTTGGCAAAGGGACGATGCGCGATGAAGAGGTTGCGTTGTGTTTATATAGACCATCTAAGTGAAATAAAAAGGAAACCCGGCGATCAAGAGATGCCAATAAATAGCCGTCCATATCATTGCAGTGACGTTAACCGACCCAGGCGAAAAAAAAAACAAGACGTAAAGGAGTGAAAAAGAACTGGAGAAAATCAAATCAAACCCCGAAAAGCCACAAGCACGGCCAGAGCAACGAAAAGTAGAACAGAGTCCAGCCCGTGTAGAACGTGTCCTTTCCGCCAAGAACTCAATTTTACCCAACCCCCCCAGATGCAGTGCAGAACGGGGATAAAGGGAATAAGAAAAACAAAAGAAAAACAGGCAGAACAAAAACGTGTCCAGGCTACCCCAATACAAGAGCATTCATGATAGGCGAGTCCACCATGGACAGCGGCGTGGTCGGGCAGGCAAAAGTCCATTCCGTCTTGGCACAGCCATCCTCATGGTGTCCGTAATATGCACTGGACAGGGGCGGCGTCTGGGTCGAGGGGGGAGCGAAAAGGTCAGGGCGTTGCAGGACGGTAGGACGTGTTTCTCTGTTGTCCTTTTGGATCCACTTTCCCTCAAAACGACATTCGCGCACTCACAGGAGGAGTCACATCGAAGGCACCGGGGTTCGCCGTCGTCAGGTACCCGTAGCTCATGTACGGCGGCGCCAGCGTGGAGGCCATTGTGGTCGCCACCATGCCTGTGGCGCTTTTGTCATCCACGGCCATGGGCCAGCTGCTGCTGTAGGCGTGCTCATAGGAGGACGCGGCAGCGGCGGCGTCTGCTGCTGTTGCCGTCGTGTAGAGGCCGCTCCCTGTGCTGCTGCTTCGACCGGTGCTTCTGCTGCTCATGCTGCCGCCGATGCTGCTGCTGCGGGCGCCGTCGCCGAGGGTGCCGAGGTCGGTGGGCGGCGGCGGGTAGGCCGAGTAGCCCGACGACGAGAGCGGCGTGGTCGCCTCAGTGGCCGTCTCAAACGTAGAAGGCGAAGGGTGTTGGTGCTGGAACGCCGACTCCAGGGGCGAGTGGCCGCGCGAGCACAGCAAGTCTCCATCGTCGCCACCAAAGAAGCTGCCAAAAGCCATGTCACTGAGCAAATCATCGAGCGGGTCGCCCAGCGTGTCTCGCAGCGCGCCGCCATCGAGGGCCACGCCGCTTCTGCTGCTGCCATCTGCCAGGCCGCGGCTGCCATACAACGAGGCTGCGGCGGCAGCGACGGCCATCACAGAAGGCAATGGGGCCGACGACGAGGATGAGGACAAAGATGAAGACGAGGATGCTGACGACACGGACGGCCCGGCAAAGAACAGCTCGTCGTCCGGCTGCAGGGGCGGGGTGAACGGCTGCCGGGTGGAGTGAAGGAGCTGCTGCTGCTGGTAGTGTGGAAAGGGCGAGGACGAAGCTTTCCGCAGTTGCTGCTGCTGCTGCTGCAGCTGCTTGCGAGCCGTGGCATCGGCGAGGGCCGCCGCTGCGGCGGCCTCGGCGGCGGAGAGAGAGCTGAGTGTGTGCTGCTGTTTCTTTTGCCGTGCCGGTCGTGCGGAACCCTTCTTGTTGTCGCTGCCGCTGCCGCGGCTGCGGCTTCGGGAAGAGCCCGGTGGTGGCGGAGACGGCGACTGCGTGCCGCTGTCCCCGAGTGCGGTGTCTGCGGCGTGAACGATGGCGGTGCCGGCACGACGCTCGAGGTCTTCGAGACGATGCTTGATTTTTTTGCCTGTGGGGGCGGTGGTTAGGGCTTCTTGTTTCTTGTTCCTTTCCTTCTTCTGTGCTTGGATACGACGTACGGTAGTTTCGCTGGGCAATGCGGTTCTGGATGCGGCGGCGCTCGCCCAGGTCGGCGATCTTGGTCCAGTCCTCGTCGGCATTGGCAGAGCTGCTGAAGGCGCTGCTCTTGCTGTAGTTGATGTGCTGGCGGGGAGGCATCATGGGCAAGCCTTGTCTGCGCGGTGATACCGCATAGCCGTATGGTGGCGAGGGATGCATGTGGAGGGTGGGAGGTGAGGGAGTAGAGAAGAGCGTAGAAGGGATGAAGAGAGAGGAAGAAGTTAAGATGAGAAAGAGGAGGAAGATGAGGCAGACTGAGGTCAAGATCGAGTCGATGAACGGACACGATGAAGATGAGACAAAGGTGGAGGACGGGCGGAGAGAGGAGAATGCGGCAAGAAAAAGAAAAGAAAGACAAAACAGTGTTGTTGGTTGTGGTCCGATCGAGTGGACGTGGACAGCGACGCCGGGGGTTAAATAAAAGTATACCGGATGGCGTCTTCTTATGCTCCTGGGAGAGAGAGCCGGCCGGAGACAGGCAGATGCAGGGCCTATTAAGGAAAGTACGAACGCGAACGACCAAAAGGATTCTAAGGCAGGTGCATTGTGGTCTGGCGAGGAAAGCGCAGCACGGCTCAAAGGAGGCTTTGCGCGCAGCGTCGAATACTTTGCAGAGGTAGCGGTACAACCAGGGCAGTGTTCTGTGTGGTATGCTTTGTACGAGTCTGGCCTGGGTAGGAGATGCTTAGGAAGACAGCCCACCCCTCCCTGCAAAGCGTAGTACACACGCCCCCCCTTTCCCAGGTATCTTACGGAGTATATCCCCTTTCCCCCCCCCCCCCTCTCCCATTTTTTGACAGGAGAGGTCGTATTGTAAGTTCTACCAAGTGGGGAGAGAAAGAAAAAAACGGCTTCTTTGTTCTTTAGCATTCCTGGAGATACGAGCCAGACAAGGGATGCTGGCGCGGATGCAGAAAAGAATGAAACAGAACCAATGCTACCATTCTACGAGTATCTTACAGAGCACAGAGCACAGCCCGAACGGGATGTCCTGGGCACGATCCCGGCCGCTCACCGCAAGAACCGACGGTCTTTTGCGCGCAACGGCGGCCTGTAGGGCTGGCAAGAGGCGGGCTGCGACCGCAGGCGCACGGCGTACGAGCCCTGGGCGGGCAAGGCGGTGGCGCGGCCAACCAGCGGCCGGGCTGCGGGGCCCCGGTGGATGGAATTAGGAATACAGACTAACGAGGATGTCATCGCCGCCGTTGGGTTTGTGAGCAAGCAAGAGGCGGCACAGAAAGCGGCCGGTGCAATGATCCGCAGCCACCGCTCGTCGTCGCTTCGTTTCCACAGCCCCCCCCCCCTCTCTCCCTCAAAGTCCCAAAGTCGCTTCACGCCACCCAGAGATCTGTCATCCCGTGGTGAACGCCGTGGACGTGCGACCTGCGCAGGGCTGAGTGCCAAGGACGATCAAGGGCCGCAGCCGCCGCCGTCAGCCAAAGCCAAAGCACGCGGCAGAGCGTGGCCGTCGCCGGGATTGGCCAGGCCCGCCCGGGGGTCCGTCTGCCGATCCCAGTCCCCCCAAGCACGCCGGATTCGGCAGGAGGTCATCCGCAAATCCCGGGTCGCTTCAGGGGGGGGGCAATGACGGGGACGGAGACGGTGGTGGCCATTGTCGTCCACAACACAAGGGCGCGGCAAGCCACCGGTCTGGCAGCATTTGCCGGCGGCAACGTTTCAGTCGAGGCGAAGCGAGCCCATTACGAAGCAGCCGTGACCCGGGGGTGGGGGACCAGACCCCGAAGCGGCAGGCCCTAAGGTCTCCCGTCAAAGGAGTAGGACCGAATCGAGGGCGCCGATCGCAGGGATACGATGGCCGTGTGCGGGTGCGTTGTCGCACTGTGTAGATGCACAGTACGTGCTCGCCGCGGGAGGCGCTGCTGAAGATAACGACCAGAGCCTGTTTGTCTCGGATCGTACGATGCCATCCCTGGCCAGGACCTCAGGCCCGGGAAGCCGTCCTTCTTCCTCGTATCTCACACGGCCACGCTGCCCGCAACGAGCCTTTGTCATACCTCTATTTTTACTCTCGACCATTAGCAAGCTGGCTGCGCCCGCTGATTGGCTGGTGCCGGCTGCTGTAGGGGCCCTGGACTCCGCCCGCTAGAGCGACACACAGCCGTTTCCTCTGGGGCCTTCCGTGCTAGCGGCGGGCTTGTGGGCTTGCTGTCCGGGGACGTCATGCTGTTTAGAGTATGTAGTTCGTCCTAATCTTACCGCGATAGACTTCGTACTCTGTACGGAGTACGAGCGGCGTGTACGGATAGATTATCAGTTTGATTACGAGCCATTCCCGGGCCTTAGGAATCCATTACGGAAGGACGGTGGCAGCGCCAGAATGATGAACAAGAAGGTGGAAAAAGAAGAAACTTGAACTTAAAAATAAAGATGAAAATGGAATAAAATAAATGGAGAAAAAACAAAAAATAAAAAATAAAAAACGATAAATAAGAATAAAAAAAGAGGGAAATGAAAGAGCTCGAATGGAAAAAGAAAGAAGAAAACAAAGAAGGCAAAAAGAATGAGGAATTAACAAACGGTCAGCCCTACACGTTTCATCTTTGCTGTGCCCTGCCTCCGACCACCACCGTGGGCATGTCCAGACCGCGGGCGGCTGCCCGTCTCTTGCGTCGCCTGCTCGAACGACTGGCTGCACAGGACCTCGTGTCCCGTTTCGGCCTAGCGCCACATGCAGCCTTACAGCGATCTCTGCCCAAAGAAAAGGGGCGCAGTTTCATCTGCTGCACGGTCTTTCTGGCCGTTGCGGCATCGGCGCATCCCATTCGTCAGATGCCGTCTCCTCAAATATAAAAAAAAAATACAAAAAAGGCGGCAAGACGCAAGACGTGTCCATCTGTGTGTCGACGGCGGTCCGTCGAGGGCAAGGCACCTTTGTATTTTGAGGCCGGCGATCCCTGCAGAGGAGGTTCTTACGGAGTAAGATAGATGCCTTTTTACTTTTTTCCTGATTCCACGTCCCGTGTCCCCGTGTCGGACTGGGACCGGGCTCGCGGGCCGCCACTTGGCAACCGATCGCTACGCGTGCTGCTCCGTACGGAGCACAGAGCACGCAACAAACGCCAAGCCGCCTGATTCGTCCTCAACGGCGAGTCGGGTCCACCGTAGGGCTGAGGGCAAGAACTGGAAAAAAAAAAAAAGAAAAGAGAGAACTGGAAAAAAAAGAGAATATGAGAGCACTGGGGAAAAAACTTCTCGTAAATGAGCAAGAAACAGACGAACAAAGGACAGACGAACAAAGAACAAAGGAACAAAAAATAAAGGAACAAAGGACAGCAAACAAAACACGAACGCAAAAGCACCAACTACGATATTACCACACCCCTTTTTTTGGCTTGCTGGCACCAGTCCCCGAACCTCTCTCTCTCTCCGCTGGCATGGCCCGGCCTTGTGACAAATCTTTGTCATGCCGCCAGTGGGCCGACGGCCGCCGCTGATTTGCAGACGCGCTGTAATGACCCCAATGGCAACGTAGTGCCGGCCATGCAGCCCCCCCGTAGGCGTGATGGCCGCAACCGGTCCGTGGTTGCGGCGGATGCTACGGAAGACAGTAGAAAAAGACAACGGACAGAAAAGATAGCAAATAGACAGCAAACCGCGGGACAGAACGTCACGATCCTTTGGCTCACCGGGCATGGTTGCTGCCAGCCAATCGACGGCCACTCGCTAGGGGGGTGGCCGCAAGGACCGCAACGCCCCCCCCTCCCCCTGCCGCCAGAAATCGAATCAACCACGGGCGGCACGGTGATGACCCGGGCGGCGGGCGGGTGGCCGTGGCTGAGTGCGTGCGTCCTGGGCGCGGTTTTCCCTGTTTCGCGGTGCGTACTCGTAGGGCTGAAGGACACAAGACAAAAAGCCAAACAACGCCAAGACGCCGCCGAAGGGGGGGGGGGGGGGGGGGGGGGGACGGAATTGCCAGGGGCCGACAGGGACGGGAAACGAAAGGGAAAAGGGAACGTGGCTGGCGCAACAAGATGAGCGCCGAGAAAAAGAATAAAAGGAACCCGCTCCGGTCGGACAAGGGGCGAAGGGGGGGGGGAGAAGGGGCGGTCAGCCACTTCTGCCGGCCAAATGACCGCCCCTTCTCCCGGCCAAATCAACAGGCACACACACGCATGCGACCGATACGAGGGTGCACCGCGGCGGAGCAGGGCACCTCCTGGCCCAGTCTCGGCGAGCCCGAGAACTGGCTCCTTTGGGCCTACCCAGCGGCATGGCCACGAACGAACCATTCTTCCGCCGCAGGCGAGTATTCCAAATCGGCGTCACAGCCGTTCTACAGCCGTCCTACGGGGGGGGTTCCCCCGGACTGGGGGGNNGGGGGGGGGGGGGGGGGGCACGGCACAGGCCAGAAGGCCCAAGCACCACTCCGCCCCAAACCCCGGGGGAGGGGGCTGGGCTTGCAGGGGAGCCTATGATGCAAAGATCTGACGCAGTTCCGACCGAACACAATATTCTAACAGTATGCGAACAGACAAGACAAAGGAAAGAAAAGAAAGATGAAAACACGTCGACCATAGTAGAATACAAAATGAGAAGAAAACAAAATGAAAATTATAGCAACAAACAGTCCCATGTCCAGAACCTGCCCGCATGTGATACACCCTTCCGCCTGTCTTTTTGGTTTCTGCGTCTTTTTCTCAGTGCCCCGGGCCGCCGGCCTGGCCACCGCCACCACCGCCACCGC
>LZPB01000368.1:0-12497 GCA_001676865.1 Ceratocystiopsis minuta
CCTCCTCCACACCCACCCCCCTACGAACTGACGGCTCTGATCATCCACCACTTCTTGATCCACTCGTCTTTCATACGCTTGCGCTTTGGCTGGCCGTGGTCTGTATCCTGCTGTCGTACATTTCGTTGGTTCGACGCCGCTCTTCCACTTCCCATTTCTCCGTTTCCTGTCCTCGTCGTCTCCACGCGGTCGCCCCCAACCCAACGACACGCACGCCGTCCTCCAGACCCCTCCCCGGCTTGCACATCCCGATATGGTTTCCTTCTTCGCTGCTTTCTGACTGTCTTTCTTTTGCTCACGGGTCGGGCCTGCTGTTTGTTGTTGGTGGCCCTTTGCAGAGGGACCGCTCTGTCGGAGGACGCCTCCCCGGCCACCCCAAGTCAGCCACATGACAGAGGATGCGGTAGCGAATTCAAGACGTGAACCGCCCTCCTCCGCTCCTTTCCCTCCCTTCTCCTCTCTCTCTGTTTTTCCTTTTTCTTTTCCGCCCCGCCACCGGAGGATGCATCCCGCTCGCAACACGGTTGAAACGCCTCCAGCAAGAGATGATCTCCGGCGAAGCCAACCACGACCAGCACCCGGCAGCCCGCCCAGCATAAAACGCCCCGATCCCGGCCGCACCCCGTCCGCGTCCGTCTCGCCGCCGGTCGCCCGGCGAAGCGCTGCGTCGTCGGCGTATTCTCTCCACTCGCCGGCCCCGCTCGACACCGTGGCGTCTCCCGGCTCGCCGACTGGCACGGCGAACGAGTCGCCCTTTGGCCCTGCCGGGTCTCCGCAGGCCGTCTTCCCTGCGCGCGACGGGGTCGACGCGGCCAACGTGCGCCGCGCTAGCCGCCGCCGGACCGGGCCGCTCTCGGCCTCGCAGCGCGAGAAGGCCGCCTTGATCCGGAAGATCGGCGCGTGCAACGACTGCCGGCGCCGGCGCGTTGCTGTGAGTGCAGCGTCTGCTTTTCTTCTTGTTTGTCTCTCTCTGGTTGAACTAACCGTAGCCGTCATCGGGATAAGTGCCATCCGAGTCACCACGACATGAGTTGGGAAGAGGCCGTACAGAAGTACCGGTCGCTCACGCCAACACCAGACCTTTCTGGCGCCATGAATCGACCGCGCAGTGCGTCGCACGGCGCACAGATGTCCTTGATGGACCGTGACGCGCAGGAGATGGACATCGATGCGGCCCCGTCCCCGGCGACACCGCGCCGCGACTCGATACACGAACGGACGCCGCAGCCACCGTTGCAGCTGCACGACCACGAACGCCAGTACCATCACGAGCACCCACACGACCCCCAGCACCATCGCGCACACCACCGGCCGCACCAGCACCTGCATCTGCAGCAGCAGCACCATCATCACCAGCAGCTGCACCCGCAACAAGCGCCGCACGAGCAACTAACGCTACCACCGCCGCAGCCGCAGCCGCCGATCGAACGGAAGCCCCTGCTGCAGCCGCAATCGCATGCACGGTCGCATCCATACGCATCGTCACATTCGTCACAGCCACGGTTCCACGGGCCACAGCAACCGCTGCCGAGTCCCAGTTCGCCGCGGATCAAGACGCAGCTGCTCTCGCCGATACTGCCTCCGCCAACAGGCGTACGCCTGCCGGCCGGAGGTAACGGGGGCAGTGGCAGCAGCAGCGGCGGGGGCGGGCCCGGGAACGAGGCGCGGCTTAGAACACCGCTGCCATCCGGACGCAACCTGGAGAAGCTGGCAGCGGCAGCACTGCCGAGCATGCGGTTCCCGGACGAGCTGCAGAGTGCGGCGGCACGAATCATCAACCAGGCGAACCCGCACCGCAGCCGGTACGACGCGGTGCACGTGCTGTTGCTGGTGTGGTCAAACGAGGACGACCCGGCGGTGCTGCCGGCAGTGGAGGACCTCAAGGCGCTGCTGGAGACGCAGTACCACTACACGGTGGACCTGCTGCGTATCCCGGCCGGAGCACACAGCCCTTACCGGTGGCTGCTGCAGACGGTCATGCAGTTTGTCAACAACCGCGACCTGCGGGACTCGCTGAAGATTCTGTACTACGCGGGCGGCAGCTACGTGGACCGGGAGCGGGAGATGGTCTTGTCGAGGTGTGTTTCTCCCCTTTTTTCTTCCTATCTGTCCTCTTCTTCTGACACCCTCCCCCCAGTGTTGCGGACAAAGACCAGACCCCGACGATCCGCTGGAGCGGCATCCAGCAGGTGCTGGAGGATGCGAGCGCCGACACGCTGGTGCTGATGGACGCGGCGTACTATCCGTGCGGGCGGATGGCGCGGCGCGAGGGCGTGCTGGAGCTGCTGGCGGCGTCGGTCGGATGGGACGCGACACGCACGCTGGGCCGGGCGCTGTTCACGCGCGTGCTGGCAGACGAGCTGCGGCTGCGGCGCGAGCAGCAGCAGCAGCAGCAGCAGCCATTCCGGGGGCCGGCGGCGCCGGCGGCGGCGCTATCGGCGGCCGAGCTGCACGTGCGCCTGATGGCCAAGTATCACCAGCGGCTGCAGGACGTCTCGGCGCAGGAGCGCGTCCCGGCACAGGAGCAGCAGCAGCAGCAGCAGCAGCAGCACCAGGCCCAGCAGCCCTCGCACCAGCCGGCGCTGCCACAGCAGCACCAGCCCCACCCCCAGCAGCCCTCGGCCGGCTTCCCGGCGCCGCTGCACATGCAGATGGCGGCCAGCGCGCGGCTGCCGTCGATCCTGCTGGCGCCGTGCCGGCGGCCGGCGTCGAGCAGTCCGGAGGCATCCGCGGCGGCGGTGTCGGCGTCCACGCCTGGGTCCGCGCCCGCCTCCGCCACCGCCGGCACCCAGCTGACGCTGACGCTGCGGCTCAACGAGGGCGTCCTGGACAAGCCCGGGTGGACGGAGTGGATGCGGCTGCTGCCGGAGGGCGTGTGCGACGTGCGGTGCGAGGGCCCGTTTGCGTTCCGCTGAGGGGGGGGTATTCTTTTCGATGGCCCGTTGTTCCCGTTCTCTCCTGTTCTTTCCCACCCTTTACGTTTTCCCGTTTCTCACGTCTCATGTCCTTTTACGACCTCGCCGTCCTCCTGCATGGTTTGAGGGCGCGCGCTTCTCCGCGGCGATGCAAAAATACAAGGGCCGTGTTTGTTGACTGCCCCTTTTCACGCGTAATATTCAGTGTTTGTTGTTATATATATAAATATATATATTATATATATTTTTTTTTCCTTTCGGCTTATATCTCCCTAGATCTTTTTCTCCATGGCACATTAAAGGACATCGCAGAACATCTAAAAAAAGACAAGAAACAACCCCCAGCACTAGATTACACGATTACACATAACAAAACAGATGGCCACAGAGAGATTCTCCCCGCCTACAGCACTGCCAGCAGCAGCAGCGCCGACGACAGGGCGGTGAGCACGGCCGCCGGCAGCGCGCCGGCGCCGGCCAGGCCGGGCGCGGCCGACTCCGACGAGGCGTTGGCGCTGCCGCTGGCGGCGGCCGAGAGGGAGGTGTTGGGCAGCAGCAGGCTGGGCTCGTACTCGCCGACGATGTCGGTCGTGTTGAGCGAGCCGTCCCAGCAGTAGCGGGAGAAGCAGGCGGTGCAGGTGGCGGGCACGCTGGTGTTGGTGCGGGCGAAGCTGCGCGCGAGCACGGCGCACGCGAGACAGGCGGGCCACTCGGCGTCGAGCGTGCCGTTGCCGCGGGTGGCGACGTTGAAGCCGTTGTTGATGTAGTCGTTGCGCTCCTCGAGCGTGTACGTGGGCGTAAAGGTCGAGGCGTTGCTGTACGCGGACAGCGGCGCGTGCGGCAGGTAGACGACCAGCGGCGGCAGGACCTGGCCGGCGGCGAGCGTGAAGTTGGTGGCGTCGCAGCCGAAAAAGGTCGGGCGCTGGTTCAGGCCCAGGTTGACAAACGTCTTGTCGTCGGGCACGGGCGGGAACAGCGTGCCGTTGGCAATGTCGCCGGCGGTGCGCGCGTACGAGGCGCGCAGGGCGGTGCCGTTGGGCCAGGCGTACGTGGTGTCGGCGGACGAGTCGACGGCGACGACGACGTCGAGCGCGCGGAACGGCTGGATCAGCGGGTGCAGCGGGATGTTCTGCAGGTCCTCGCCGCCGTCGACCAGCGTCAGCTGCTCGGTCTCGGCGTAGGGGTTGGTGTCGGCGTGGAAGCCCTGGAACGGGTTCGGCTGCCACTGGGCAATGTCGTTGTCGTCGCTGGACAGGTCCTTGAGCAAGTCCTCGATGACGTCGATGACAAAGGTCGGGATGTTGTACTCGGACGCGTACGCGCTGATGTTGGCCAGCAGGAACTGGTTGAACAGCGACGACGACGTGCCGAAGACGTAGCCGATCTGGTCGAAGCCGCGCACGCAGTAGCTGTCGTTGCCGGTGGGCACGATGCCGTCGGTGAAGTTGGAGCCCAGCCACTCGGTCGGCACGAAGCCGTACGTGGTCGGGTCCCACGAGCCCGTCTCGAACGGGTTGATCTCGAACACGGTCGAGTTGAGCACGACCACCGTGTCGCCGGGCGCGCGGCTGTCGGCGACCAGGATGGGGAAGGGCGTCTCGCCCTGGGCAAAGTTGTCGGCCAGCGCAATCGACGAGAAGGTGTAGGTCAGGCCGCCGTCCTCGGCGTTGAGCAGCTGGTACGACAGCGCGCGGCCCCAGTAGTCGGTCAGCGACGTGTTGAAGCCCGCGACGGCCTTGGTGGCGACCTGGTGCGCGACGTCGGTCCAGTACTCGGCCGTGTCGATCAGGCCGCGCCGCGCCTTGGAGTTGGGCGTGGTCGAGCCGTTCTCGTCCGCGTCGTCGCTGGGGCCGGCAAAGATGTTGTTGTCGAAGCGCCACACGTCCGAGTCCTCGAAGCCGTCGCGCAGCGCCACCACGGTCGTGAAGTTGTTGCCGAAGAGCGAGCTGACCAGCCAGCCGCCGCCCGACAGCCCGGCCAGGTACGTCGACGCCTGCAGCAGCCCGGCGATGTTGCTGGTCGTGTTGGTGCTGGTGCCGTTGGGCGTGCGGTTGTCGGCCGCCGCCAGGAACCCGGCGCCGTTCATCAGCGCGCGGTAGCCGCCGCCCGACACGGCCAGGCCGATCGCCGGCACGTCCGTCTCGTTGGCCAGCCCGGCCAGGTACGACACCGCGTCAAAGCCCGTCACGTTGGCGGCCGTCAGCCAGGCCTCCAGGGCCGGCCGCGTGACCTTGCGCCGCTGCGCCAGCCATGCCGTCTCGTTGGCCGAGAGGCTGGCCGCGCTGCGGGCGGTCGGCCGCTCGGCCGGGCAGTCGACAATGGCCGGCGTGTAGTTGCCGGACGGGTTGTTGGGCAGGGCACGGGCGATCATCAGGGCCGAGGCGTCGTCGTCCAGGGGGGCGGCCAGGACGGCCCCGGCGCCGAGGAGGCCCAGGGCGAGGGTGCGTGGGGGGAGCATGAGGAGGAAAGGGAAGGATAACGATGAATTAAGGAAATAAAGAAAAGAACTGAAACTCGAACGCAAACGCAAACTCGAAAGGGAGAACTGTCGCGAGTGAAAATGGATCGACGGCGGGATGGTCCGAGGTCTCCGGTCGAAGAAAGACAACAAGGTCAGTCACAGCGCATCCGCGGAAAAGAAGGACTGCCAAGGAGGCGAGGCACTCGGGCCGGTCGTTTGTTTTTCTTTTAGAAAGAAGAAAAGAGGGACTAGCCGAGTTCGTGTCTGACGCGTCCCGGACCCATTGCGTGCCGTGCGAGCCGTCTGAATCAAGATGGCCGCACCAGCGAGGAGCGGGCTGTGCTAGGCGGAAAGGTCGGAAGCGATCGGTCGCGATGTGGGGAAAGGGAAAAAGGGGAAAAGACAGAAAGAAGGACAAGGAAAAGAAAAGAAAAAAAGAAGGGGGAAAAAGGGGGAAAAAAGGGAAAAAAAAAAAAAGAAAGAAAAAGAAGAAAAACGTGGGAGAAGAAGAGATCACAGCAAGAGAAAGAACAAAAGAACGAATGAACGAAAGAAAGAATGGCGGTAAAATGATGATAAACTGAAAAAGAAAATTAACAGAAAAAGAGCTCTCGACGAACCCGTCGGCATGGACCAAAACCCCGTCCGCCGGCTCAGCTCGCACAGCCGCCCTGTGGGATTTGCCTCCGGCGGCCATGGGTCACCCCTAGGCGATCGGCGGCCGACTGCCACCTCGGACCACACCGTGCGGATTGCGACGCACACGCCGCTTCATGCGCTGCCATTGTTCGTGTTCTTTTTTCTTGCTTTTTTCGTTCTTTGTTTCATTTGCTGCTCGTACGAGTACTTTTCGTCATTGTCGTCTTTTTCCTTCTTCTCGTCTTCTCTTTTGTCTCTTTTGTCTCTTGGTCCATGCATCCCATTCTCTCGCATCAATCTGACCCCGACCTGTGCAACGCCATCGTACGTGTCATTCCGATCGATGTCCCGTTGCCGTCCCTGTATCTTACTCGTCGTCGTACTCCGTAGTCGTATCGTTGGGGGTTCGTTGGCGCTGAACGTCAGACAGTGAGGACGCCACAAAGCAGGCACCGTAAAACGGGCCCCATATTATCAGCTTAGTAATTAATGACTAATGAATTAACGCCGTTGCCAGGCAACGCCCTGTTTACAGATCTCCTATAGCTCGCGACAAGAAGCTCCTTCCGTGCCGCATACCAGGCTCCATCCTCCATCGCCCTTACCGACGCGTTTCACCACGACAGGCGCCAACAGCGACACGGCCGCAGCGAGAACGGAAACCACGATCAACGACATCCCATACACGCCTTCCGTGCATGGCCTACCATCCTGCCCTCTGACTTCTTTTGTTTATCTTTCTCCCTTGCTCCTTCCACCATGGAGCCCTCATCGCCCCCGAAGCGCATGACCCGCGCCCGTGCCGCAAAGGCCAACAACAGCCAAAGCACGGCCTCTTCCCGCACAACCACAGCCAAGGCAACGAGCTTCACATCATCCGCCGCCGCATCAACCAAGCGAACACTTCGCGGCCAGGACGCCGACGACACCGACGACGAGCTCGGCCTCGACCGTCCCGCCTCCGCAATGCAGCCCAAGGCCCCTGCCCCGCGCGCCCGAGCAGCACGTGGCCGTCCCCGGAAAACACCAGCACCAACAGCCACGTCAGACGACGACGCACCGGCTGCCCGCGTGCGCGCTCCGCGGTCATCGACTGCCACAGCCTCGACACGCACATCCCGGGCGAAAACAGTGGCTCCCGTGGAGGAGGAGAACGGCAGAGCTGAGAATGAAACGACAAACGACGCGCCTGTAGCGAAGAAGCGAACGGCCGCAACACGCACAAAGGCAACAGCACCGTCTTCTGGCACGACAAAGATTGCTGTTCGCGCCGGATCGGCTGCGGTCGCAGCCGCCGCTGCCGCCGCTGCCATAACAGAAGCCGCCGCTCCAGCGACCACTGGGATGGCCAAGAAGAAGGTCACCTTTGAGGAGCCCGAGAAAGAAAACATTGCCCCGCGTGCACCTGCCGCAAAGGGCAAGGCCGCTGCTGCGCTGTCGACGGCCACGGCAGACACTGCGTCTTCCGCCGCGGGCCTCCGTGCAAAGCCAGTTCGTCGTGCTGAGGCAGTGCCAGCACCCCCAAAGACTGCCAAGACAGCCAAGACGGCCAAGACGGCCAAGACGACCACAACGACCACAAAAAAGGCGGCGAAATCCACACCCGCTCCATCCACAGCCCCGACAGCAGCACGCACGCGCGCTGCTGCCGGCCAGCCGCTTGCCGCCATCCCGCTCAGCCCTAAGAAGGTCACGCAGGTACGCATGGCGCGCGGCGTGGAGGCCGACCTCGATTCAGAAGACGAGCTGGCCGCTATGGACGAGCCGCCGATGCTGTTGCGGAGCCCCACCAAACCGGCGCGGAAACCGGCCAACGCCGCCGCTCAGCAGGATGTACCACAGGACCCGGCGGCTCCCCCAGACGACGAGCTGCCTGCCTATGGGACACTGCGCAGCCCCGCACGCCGGCCGCCACCCACGCCGTTCAAAGATGGACTCACCAACACCCCTGCGCAGCGGGGCAATGGCCTTCTGTTTGGGGTCGGGGCCGTGCCTGCATCCACACTAAAGCCACAAACAAGCACCAGCCTCGACGACTCTGAGAACAACAATACCGTGTCCCTTTTGGCCTCCCCTGCTAAGCGCTTTCCGCTCCCGCATAAAATGATGGGAGGCGGTGGCGGCCTAGACGATACGAGCCGCTCGCCTCTCAAGATGTCGCTCTTGCAGACACCAGCCAAGCGGCCCGCGTCGCCCGTGAAGGCGGCTCGCCTGCTGGGCCGGTCGACTGCGAAGCAGGCGAGCAGTGAAAGCGTGGTCCAGCCAGAGATCCCCGAGGAGCCGGAGACGGCTGAAGAGTCCGAGCATCCTGAGCCAGAAGATCTGCAGGATTCGGAGTCCCTGACACAAATGATCAACGATATGGCCAAGGACGCGGCCGAGGCAGCAGAGGCCATGGCGGATTCGCCTTCTCGCAAGTCCTTCCCCAGCCGGTTACCAGCCGCCCTCCAACTGAAGGCACAAAATGCCCATGAGCAGCAGGAGGAAGATCCATCTCTTTCCGCCGAAAATATCGATTCGCCGGGCGACCCCATGGATATTGACGTATCGACCTTGGGTGCCGCCCTTCTGACCGTGTCTCCGCCTAAGCAGCAGCAGGCACAGCGGCGCGCCGTCACGGTGCCGATTGGGTTTGGACTCCGCGACGAGGATTGGGATAATGGGGCTAGCTACGATGACTCCGAAGACGAGGACACGACACGGCTGCCCCTCTTTGGTGAGCAGGACATGCCGGCAACCCCTTGCCCAACCAGGGCGGTGGGCACTGATGGCGGTCGCAGCACAGGCCGGCGAGCCCCGAAAGCGGACCAGCTCGGCTTCACGCCGCTGGCCGAGCAGCTGCGCGGCTGGGCAGCCCACAGCCCGGTGGCGGCGGAGGAGCCTGCTTCGCCGACGCCGGTGACGGAGCGTGCGTCCGAACTGGAGAACACGCCATCCAAGCCGACCTGTTTCGACGACACTATGGCTGACGACGTTACCGTGCCGGCAGGCATGCTGGCCGAGACGGTCGAGTTAGCCGAGTCAGTCGAGTCAGTCGAACCGGTTGTGTCGCTGCAAGACGAAGTGCTCCTGCCCATCTTTGACGACATGGACATGACGCAGGAGGACCGGGACTTGGCTCAGGAGGCCAACGACCTGTCTCTGCTGGAGCCGGCGCAGGAAGACGATGCCATGTCGGAAGCCGGCCAGGAAGGTAACGACGAAAATGCGATACCGATCGACCCGGTCTTGTTGGGTGGCCCATCTGTGCCCCCTGTCACGCCCCAGCGCGTCTTGACGAAGACATTTCACACCGTGTCCAAGGTGCCGCTGAAGGCGTCGGACGAGTCCACGCCGCGGCCCCGGATGCGACGCCGCAGCCTTAGCGTGTCGCGGCTGCCTGCGTCGGCATCGTCGCGCAGTCGCCGGAGCAGCGGAATCAGCGCCGCTGTGGGCAGCCCAAGCGGTGGAAACAGCAACAGCGGTGGCCTGACACGGAGCGCCACGGTCATCTCCTATTCGCCTACGAAGAAGGAGCGTGGCCGAGAGAGCCGTCGCCGGAGCCGTCGGGTGTCGTCTGGCGGCAAGACAGAGGCGACCGGCGAGGCGCCTGTCGAGCCAGCTACCGAGACATCCGTTCCGGCGGCCCCGGCTTCTGTCCCGACCACGCCGACCAAGACTAAGCAGGCACCCGTGGTCGCTGTGACGCCAGCCACGCCTACGACGCCTGCCCAACCAGCGTCGCCGGCCACGTCGGACGCGGGCTGGTCAACGGTTGGCACGCCGGCGCGCACGCCACGGCGGGATCTGGACCCGGGCCTTCTGCGCGGCGCCGTCGTCTTTGCGGACGTGCACACGACAGAGGGGGCGGACGCGAGCGGGATCTTTGTGGATCTGCTGACGCAGATGGGCGCGCGCTGCGTGAAGAGCTGGTCCGGGACGAGCCCAACAGGCGCAGGCTCGGGCGTCACGCACGTGGTGTTTAAGGACGGCAGCAAGCGAACGCTGGACAAGGTGCGCGAGAGCCAGGGCCTGGTGCAGTGCGTGGGCGTCAGCTGGGTGCTGGACTGCGAGCGCGAGAACCGGTGGCTAGACGAGGGGCCGTACGACATTGACACGGCGCGCGTGCCGCGGGGCGGGGCGCGGCGGCGGCGGAGCATGGAGCCGCAGGCGCTGGCCAACGAGAACGGCCGGGTGGTCTCGGCAACGGGGTCGCCGACGCCGGGAGCATCGCCGCGGGCACGGGGTCACCGCATGTCGGCACCCAGCACGCCGACGAACCGGCGGCGCCGCGACAGCGCGCTGTGGGTGCGCACGCCGGAGGAGGAGGGCGGCGGGGGCAGCGAGGACGGCGGTGACGGAGACGAGGGTGGCGAGGGTGGCGAGCGCGACTGGGACAGCCTGGTGGGCGTGCTGACTCCGGTGCCGAAAACGCCGGCGCCGGAGGCGATTGCGCGATACGCGGCCAATCTGCTGCCGGCGACGCCGACGGCGTCTTTCGATATCAACGAGGACGACGACGACGACGACGACGACGCGGCGAACGAGAACGACGAGAACGAGGACCCGCAGCGGATGGGCATGCGCACGTGTCCGCCGAAGGCGCCGTGCTACCGCGAGCTGGGCGAGGGCATCCTGGCGCGGGAAAAGGACGAGCGGGTGCTGATGCGGCTGATGGCGGCGCGGCGCAAGAGCCTGCAGTTTGCGCCCAAGATTGCGAGTCCGCTGTCGAAGGCGTGGCAGTGAGGGGGCCGGGGGGGGGAGGGGGACAGGTGGTAGGGCGTTTGGTATTTTTTTATTCCCCGGGATCGACTTTTAATTTTGGACTTTTTGGAAGTGCTTTTTTGTCTATTTCTTGGCCGAGGGACTGCTATTTTGCGTCCCTGGTTTTCTTGGTCCTTTGTTGTGATTCTGAAGACGGCATAAGGCTGGACTGCAGGCCGCGTCATCCAAAACAGAGCGGGCCCGGGCCACGATAAGAGCTGGGGCTTGCCGCCGAGGCCGGTCCAGTTCCCAGTCCTTGTGCTACTGTCTTGCTTTGATTTTGTTTTTGTATTCTTGCCTTTTCATCTTTCTATCGTTCTTGATCATGGTCGCTGCGTCGGCCGCGTGAGCCATCACGTGTTCAATACCCGACGTTTCCCCGGCTCTTCCATGTCGGCCATGTTGACCACGGGCGCGCGACCTGCGCGGGCCTTGCTGGCTCTCTTTGCCATTCTCGGGCTGTGTGCCCTGGCACGCGCGGCCGGGGCGGCCCAGGTACCTCTCGGCGTGCCTGTCGACGGCAACCGTGCAGACGTCCACAACACCCACGACACCGACGACTCCAGCCCGGCTCCCCTCAACTTCTCGTCGCCGGCGCCGCACCTGTTTTCGTCTGCCTACGGGCTTCTGCAGCAACTGTCCAACACGGTCTTTCCCAACGGCCACAGCCTGGTGGCGGGCTTGATCCCGGCGTACACGCTGCTGCACCACGGGCTGCAGCGGGCCGAGGACGACGACGACGAGATCTCCCCGGCCAGCCCCGAGTGGCTGGCGCTGGACGCCGAGATGGCCTACGGCATCATGGGCGGCACGCGCGGCAGCTGGCTGCTGACGTACCAGACGACGCGCCGCGTGCGCGTGCTGTACGCGGACGGCATGTCGGCGGCGCTGATGGGGCTGGGCCAGCTCGACTCGCAGATGCTGCTGCTGTACGGCAACGTCACCGGCCCGCCCGCCGGCGGCGGCTTCTGGAACGGCCTGGCGCCCGAGTACGACCGCGCGCGCGGGCTGTGCGGCTGGCTGGCGGCAGCGGGGCTGGGCGGGCGCGGCTGGGGGTTCGAGGGCGTGGTGCGGATGAACGCCGGCTTCGAGCTGATCTGGTGCGACTTCCAGAGCGACAGTCTGCGGCTGGTGAGCCGGCTGGACGTGACGGTGAGGGAGGGGGGTGACGACAAGGCCAGTGTCCACCACGCAGACGACATCCCCCCCCCGCCGCTGCCGCCGGTCCCGACGCGCACCGACGTCGTCGCCAACCCGTCGAACCCGCCGGCGCCGCCCAACTGGCGCCACCCCGACGGCGACGGCGACGACGACGCCGACGCCGAGCCCTTTGTCGACGCGCAGGGCTGGGGCTGGTTCGAGAGCGCGGCCTGGCACTACGGCGCGTCGCGCGCGGGGCCCGGCGCCGGCGAGACCCGCGTCCGCGTCGACCCGCCCTGCGCCGTGCTCAGCTTCTACGGGCGCCGCTTCGACAGCGGGCCGCTGGCCCATGCGCGCGCCGCCGACGAGCAGGACCGGCTCAACCTGACACGCGACGGCGCGTGGCGGAGGGCCAACGACGACAACGACAACGACGACGACGACAACGAGGCCGCCCTCCGCCAGCTGGCGCGCCGCCGCCGCCTGCACCACCTGGGCGACGCGAGCGCGGACGAGGCGGCGCAGATGCGGCGCCGCGCCGAGGCCGTGCTGCGGCGGGTGGTTGCGGGCGACAACGGCACGGCGGCGGCGGCGGCGGC